>JAVKPL010015730.1:0-128454 GCA_032173675.1 Gastrolobium villosum
ATGATCACCTTCCTTATATTCCAGAGTTCCTTCAAGGATCGTACACTTGCCAATAAACTGAACAAAACCGCCATGACAATCTCAATTGCAATTTCGCACAAGCCCTCCACAGGAGTCAACTGAGTTGAACTCAAGGTCAACATTTATCTTAGGTTTATTACATGTATTATTACTTAAACCTTGGATGTATAAAATGCTCTTATTTTGTAAATTGTATAAATTATCTTTAATAAGCAAAGGGTTTTACCATTCTTTCACATAAGATAGCATTCTTTTTAGAGGAGGGATATTCTCAATACCAAATTTTTTTACTACCAATTTACTACCATTGGATTGATATTTTCTCTCTCTTCAAAAACTTTTTAACATTCTTTCTCTTTGATCCAATGGTGATGTGATGGGTAGTAAGTTAGTAGTAAAATTTTTGGTAGTTAGAATATCCTCATCTTCTTTTTGTGCTCTCTGAAAAATAATGTGGGGGCCCATTTTTTTTTCTTTCTATTTCTCTCTGCTAGGGCAAAGTTATGGGTTCTAAGAAGGAAAGGGGTTCTACGAAGGAAATCTCAGCTGCATCATCAAGCATTGCGAAGGAAAATCAGGAAATCATGAGAAAAAGTATCAAAAGATCCAAAAATGGGGAGGAATTCTCCCCTGAATCGACTAATAGAGGTGCCAGCTTCGGGAATATACAGGAGCGTATACCATCTGGGAAGAGCAAATCATTTGCAGATGCTCTCAGATCTGATGGAATTTCGATGGAGGAAGAAGATCTCTGGCAAGAAGACCACATGGAGGAACATTGTGAACCACTTGATCCTGCGCTAGGTGAAATCAACGAGCTAGGGTTCCAAGTCAGTTATGGAGAAGATGGCTCTGTCAGCTTCAAGGGTTCGAAGGAGGCCAAGCTAAGGCTAAGGAGTCCTTGGAAGAACGCTATCATTGTCAAACTCTTAGGGAAGAAGGTGGGGGTCGCGTATATGAAGAACAAGCTCGAGAGCTTGTGGTCGAGAATGGGATCTATTGTTGTAGCAGATTTGGGTAATGACTTCTTTTCAGTCAAGTTTTCAAGCGTGGAGGATCTAAATCTGGCTCTCACAGGAGGCCCATGGGTTCTAATGGGGCACTATCTTGCCATCCGCCGCTGGGAGCCGTTCTTCAACCCCCAAAAAGCAAATATCCACAGAGTTGCTGCATGGATTCGTCTTCCAGGTATCCCTTTAGAATACTGTGTTCAATCTGTGTTGAAAATGATAGGAAGCTCCATAGGAAAAGTTTTAAAAGTCGACAAAACTACCTCTTTGGGTGATAGGGGCAAATTTGCTAGAATCTGTGTTGATTTAGACTTATCTAAACAGTTGAGGGGTGAATATATCCTAGAAGGGGAAGTATTTAAGGTTGAGTATGAAGGACTATATTTAATTTGCCTTAATTGTGGTAAATACGGTCACAATATAGACAAATGCTCTGAGCTCAAGAAGCCGATGGAGAGTAATGACAAGCAGGAGCCCGTGCACGAAGCAACTAAACCTGCTTGTAATCAAGGAGTGGGCCCCTGGATGGTGGTCCAGAAAAAAAAGTTTTTTAAACAGCAACCGAATGCTAAGAGCGATGGACAAGAAGGTAGAACTTTTGGTGAGGACATCTCCAACAAAAAGACAATTAGCCACAGAAACAAATCCCCTGTGATAGTATTGGGGTCTTCTTCCCTGAATTTGCAGCCTTCTAATACTATCGCAAGTCAGGGACCAGGGGATCAAAAAGAGAATAAAATTGCTAACCCCTATCAGCCTCCTCCTAGGGCAGTACCTAAAATAAATGGATCGGGCTACAAGAAGTCTCATCCCAAAGGAAGTTATAAACCTAAGATTCAGAACAAGGGGAGTTCCTTTGTGTTTACTTCGAAGGCCAATCCAGCAGGCAATAGCTCTAGCCCAGTAGAGCTCCCTTCATCCAATTATCTGAACAACCAGATCTCTAAATCTCAGGAGCCCATTAATCAAGGTGTCCTGATTAATGGGCCCAGAAACGAGATCCCCATTACCAGAATTAATGGTAATTCTATTACTTCCTCAGAGTGTGTCTTAAATGCTATGGAGGGAGAGCATTCTAAAATGGATATTAGCAAGGGAAATAGCGAAGAACAAATGAATGGGGCTAAACCCCCTGACAAGGAAAATCTGAAAGGTTTGGTTGTTGAAAAAAATGTTTGTGTTATGGCTTCAGACCAATTGATTGAGAGTGTTCAGGGACTCATTAATCCTGACTCTGAGATGATTATCCAATGAATTGCCTTGTCTGGAATTGCAGGGGTGCAGCTAAGAAATCTTTTAAAATGACCCTGCGTAATTTCACTAAGAAGTACAAGGTTGGTTTGGCAGCAATTTTAGAGCCCAGAATTAGTGGTATCTCGGCTGCTAGGAAAATAAAACAACTGGGATTCAAAAACTACTTGATGGAAGATGCTGTGGGATTCAGGGGTGGTATTTGGATCTGTTGGAATGATGATTCCTTTAACCTTTCTCTCATTGAAAAAAGTAATCAGTTCATTCATGTCCTCTGTACTTGTAGCAATGGGGCCAGCTTCCTCCTGACTGTTGTTTATGGCAGCCCTAGAGAGGAAGATAGAAAAGTTCTCTGGTCGGCCCTTAGAAGAATCAGTGAAACTATCTCTACCCCTTGGGCTCTTATGGGGGATTTCAATGAGATTTTGAGTGCTAATGAGAAAAAAGGGGGTGTACCTGCCAACCTATCCAAATGTTCAAAGTTTATGGAAGTCCTTGATGACTGCAACATCATGGACCTTGGCTGTCATGGTGCTAAATTCACTTGGAGAGGATCTAAATGGTTACACCTGGACAGAGTTTTCAAGAGACTAGATAGGATTTGTGCTAATGCCTTATGGAGAACTGCCTTCCCTGAAGCTACTGTCAAAGCTTTGCCTAGGCTCAACTCAGATCACAACCCCTTGCTGCTCTCTCTTAGTCCCCAGGTTTCTAATTGGAGAGAGAGACCTTTCCGGTTTGTGGCTGCTTGGCAAGATCATGGTTCCTTCCCTTCCTTCCTCAAAGAGCATTGGAATCCCAATTTTGATGTTTCTTCCTCCTTATCTCGCTTGGTCAATCCGTTGAAGGTGTGGAATAAGCAGGTGTTTGGGGATATCTTAACTAAGAAGGAGAGGCTGTTATTGAGTCTCCAAGAGTTGCAAGCTAGAATTCATTCTACTAATGATGATTCCCTCTCCCCTCTAGAGCTTAATTTACAACAAGACATCACTGCTGTGCTGGAGGCAGAGGAAAGTCTCTGGTTCCAAAAATCTAGAACCAAATGGATTGAGGATGGGGACAAAAACACAAGATTTTACCATATCACTACTATGATCAAGAGAGCTAGGAACAAGATTCTTGTCATAAAGAATGAAGCTGGTCACTGGATAAAAGAGGAAGAGAGCATAATAAGGCTATTTCTTGCGTTTTATACGGGTCTTTTCACTGAAGATCACATAGCTAGACCTTGGCATAATACTATAACTAAATGGCCTAATCTCTCTCAACAAGAAATGCGCATGTTGGAAGCTCCTATTAACCCCCAAGAAATACATCAAGCTTTCTTTAAAATGGGTCCTTTGAAGGCTCCTGGGCCGGATGGTTATCCAGCATTATTCTTCCAGAAAAATTGGGATGTCATTGGTAAGCAAACTGTGGCTTCTGTTATCCATCTTTGGCTTAATCCTGGGAATATCAAAGACATTAACAAAACCCTTTTAGTCCTGATTCCTAAAGTTCAAAATCCTGAAAGGGTTGCCCAGTTTAGACCGATTGCTCTATGTTCTGTGTTATATAAAGGGATTAGCAAGATCATTGTGAACAGGCTGAAGCCATTCCTTAAGAAGTTGGTATCTCCCCACCAAGTCAGCTTTGTGCCTAACCGTAATATTCAAGATAATATCATCATTGTTCAGGAGATGATTCATACCATGAACAGGATGAGAGGGAAAAGAAGTTTTATGACTGTGAAAATTGACTTAGAAAAAGCTTATGACCGTATTTCTTGGGATTTCATTCAAAGAGTTCTTGAGGAAATCGGTATTCCTTCTAAGTTGATCTCCTTAATCATGGCCTGCATTACTTCCTCTGAATTTGAGCTTCTCTGGAATGGGGCTAAAGCTGGAGCCATTCTTCCTACTAGAGGTCTAAGACAAGGTGACCCCATTTCACCTTATATCTTTGTTTTATGTATGGAGAAACTCTCCCACCTTATTGCTGATGCAGTAGAAAATAAAAGTTGGATACCCTTGAAAGCTGGAAAGGGTGGACCAAGGATTTCTCACTTGCTTTTTGCAGATGATTTAATGTTGTTTGCGGAAGCTTCAGAAACCCAAATTACCAAAATCATGGAGATCCTGAATTTGTTTGGTGATGTTTCTGGACAAAAAGTAAACAAAGATAAGACCAGTATTTTCTTTTCAAGGAATATTGATGAGGGTCTATCCAGGAAAATAACAAGCATCTGTGGCTTTGCTCCTACTAAAAACCTTGGGAGGTACCTGGGTTCGATGATGAAGCATGACAGAGCTAGCAAGAGCCTTTATAGTGAAGTCCTGGACAGAATTCACAAAAGGCTGAATGGGTGGTCTAAGCAGAATCTCTCTATGGCTGGTAGAGTTGTCCTAGCCAAATCAGTCATTTCCTCTATCCCTATGTTCCACATGCAAAATAACATCATTCCTCTGGGGATCTGTGATGAAATTGAAAAAATCCAAAGACGATTCATTTGGGGTGGTACTAAAGAAAAAAGGTCAGCCCATCTGGTTTCTTGGGAGAAATTGTGCAAGCCTAAGTGCTTGGGGGGCCTTGGTATCATTAATTTAAGGAAGCAGAATGAAGCTTTCTTAATGAAAATGGCTTGGTCTATTATTCATGATCCTCACCAGCTCTGGTCTCGGGTTCTCCTTGCTAAATATGGGAGGAAGGTGGAATTGCATGGTAATTGCATCAGTAAGGCTTATGATTCAAGACTTTGGAAGAATCTCTCTAAAATCTGGCCTGTACTTCTGGACAACTTGAAGTGGAACATTGGTGATGGTAAAAACACCAATTTTTGGCTAGATGATTGGCTTGGAGATATTCCTAAGCTGCTAAATGTTGCAGTCATGGAACCCCATCCTCTGCTCATTGCTGATACTGTGGCTGACTGTATTGACAAAAACTCAAACAATTGGAACTTCACCTTTCTTCATCAGTTCTTTGAACAACATGTGGTTAATTTGATAGCAGCCATTCCCCCTCCCACTACTTCAGCTGGGTGTGATGTGCTTGCTTGGAAGGATCTGAACCCATCGATCTCTTTGGTTAAAAAGGCTTATACAAGCCTGATGAAATTTGATGCTTTATCTCCAAACTTTCACTGGGAGATTATTTGGAAATGGAAAGGCCCTGAAAAATACAAATTTCTGATCTGGAAGCTTGCTCATGGAAGGATTCTGACCAACCAATTAGTTTCCAAGTGGGGAAATACTTCTGACAGGTGCAAACTCTGCCCTGATAAGGTAGAAACCATTCTCCATGTCTTTAGAGATTGCCCCCGTGCCTCTAAATTCTGGAATTGCTCTTTGTTCACTACTCAGCCTCCTTTGTTCTTTACTGAACAGACTTTGCACATCTGGCTTGATAATTGCTTATTATTTTCTGATGTGAGACAGCCTAATTGGAGAGATTATTTCTTTATATCTTGTTGGTATATTTGGCTGTGGAGAAATAAAGATTGCCATGAACAAGATTTCAAGAGGCCTGATAATGTGACTGGTGAGATTCAAAGAAATTGGGTGGTTTTGTCTAATGCTAAACAGGTGCTCAGCCCAACCTCCAGATCCTTTAGCATCAGGACTCCCACTCATTGGATTCGGCCAGAGGTGAATTGGCTTAAATTAAATGTTGATGGAGCCGTTTCTTCTAAGAGAGCAGCTTGTGGAGGTCTCTTGAGAAACAAGGATGGTGTTTGGGTTGGTGGCTTTCAATCTTTCCTTGGTTCTTGCTCTCCTCTTCATGCTGAGCTGTGGGCTATTCTCCATGGTCTCGATCTAGCTTGGCAGCTAGGTACTCCTAAAGTGATTGTTGAGAGTGACTCCTCTCAAGCAATCAACTTGCTTTCCTCTAATGGGAAAGATGCTCGACAACTGCCCCTGGTAGTTAGGATTCGAGCTTTTATGGAAAGAAATTGGATGACTGCTCTTTCTTTCACAAACAGAGAAGCTAATAGCTGTGCTGATTGGCTAGCAAAGGATGCTCTTTCCAAGCACCTTGGTGTCTACCTTCTTTTGAATCAACCGTCTGAGCTGCAAAATCTGTTGGAGAAAGATGTCCAGACCCCTGCTGGCCAACCATCTGTGTGGAATGATCTCCACCGCAATCGCCCACGCGTTCGCCTTCTTCTTCGCCTCCATCTCCACCGGCTGTCAGCCTTGGCACATAAGACCTTTGTGTTGCTTCTTTGTGTTTTTCTTTTCTGCTTTTTGTTTTTGTTCTTTTTTGTACTGTTCTGTTTCCTATTTGATGATGTTTGTGCGTTCCATTTCGGTGGTAACAATGGAATTTGCATTCCCATTCGAAAGCAACTTACCTTTTCCCTTCTATCATTCTGCTCCAGCTCCGGCGTCCATCTTCCTCAACAATCTGTAAATTTCATTTCGACGCCATGCCATGCCATGCCATGCCTAGGGTTAATTCATTCCATTCCATTCCATTTCTTGCAATACTCACTGTGTTTGAGTTTCCAATCGTAGGGGCACGAAGTGGATAATCGTCGCTCGCAATCTCTGAAACCTGGTCTTTATCTAGTAGGAACACCAATTGGAAACCTCGAAGATATCACCTTCAGGTATGGTACATTTATATTTTCCTCTTCTTCACTTGTTTGTTTACTGTTTAACAATTAGCACACTTTCTTTGTTGTTTGTGCATGCGCAGGGCTATCGGCGTGCTGAACTCAGCAGATGTTATACTCTCAGAGGACACGAGAGAAAAGTTTATGTCCATACAATGGGCAAATAATCATTTTGAGCTAAAGTGGTCCTCCAATTTTTTCTTCCATTTAGTTTATGTTGCCTCATTATATTTGTGAAAAAATCTCGTCCAGTTATGGATACTTTTCCGTCTTCATTGTCAATGCATTACACATGATCTAAATCTTTTTCTTCTTTATTCCAGTAATTTTAACTTTTCAACATTTAATAACTTCTTAATTTCAATGCATTTGTTCGTTAACTCTGACTGCTGTTGTATATTTAGGCTGTCAAATTGGTTGCCGGCAGAACATCAGTGAGTAGAAAAACTATATATTCACTTGCATTAACAAAATTTGGGAAGCAACTTGAAGTGGAAGGTGATTCTAATTAATGCAGATAATTCCTGTAGGTAAGTTTGACATTACTGTGCTAGTGTTTGATCCATGCCATTTTTTGTTCTGGTTATAGTTCTCATAAAGCATAAAGTAGTCTGTAATTAACAAGAGAAGGAATCGTTTAGTTGTCTCTGTTGCTTACTCCTTAAACTGGGATTGCGATGGGATTCCAGCTGCAGGAATGGTTTACCACTGCTGTGGAAGCACTGATCATATTAAGAATGACTGGGTTAGTGTACTGAGCGTCCACATTGTTGCCTTGGCTCCCCATTGTTCGGGTCTTTAGAACACTCTCATATAGGACAACATAATTGATTTTAAATTGGCTACTATGGGCAAGGTAGCTGGGAATGGGCTGTCCGGTCGTTCTGGCGAGGAAAAGGATACAGCTGAATTCTTCATTTGCTTTTCTATCCAATCTGCTTCTGCAACTTAATATGATTGTGGTGAACAACTGTTTTATTTAGCTGCCCAACTTGTTTTTCAAGTGCGTACAGAGTGCATGGTTTTGGATTCTGCTGATGTAAAATGTGAATATATATAACCTAGTAATTTAGTAAATTACTTTGGTCTGATAATTGACAACCACATAGGAGAACTATGCTACATTTGTTAGTCCCATGATTCTCAATTTCTCATGGATGTCCCTTAAGGTATGTAAGCTTTGTTCTAATCCCTGGGCCCTGTGCTTTGGTATCAGCTCTTTCTGCCTCGGGTTTACCTACTGATGAATTTACATTTGGTAATTAACTGGCTTCTTTGGAGACTTTGGCATTTATGGTATTTTGGGACCTAACTTGACTGTCTCACAACATATATTTCTGTAGTTGGTTTCCTTCCAAAACATTCGGGATCAAGAAGAAAAAGACTCATGGTTTCAGCGGATCAAACAACAACACAAATATTTTACGTTCCTCCTCACAAGCTCTCTCAGTTTCTAGAAGAGAGTATTTCAATTTTTGGTAATGCAAGGTACTGAGAGTTTGGCTAAACCGCGATGTTATAACTTATAATGCTTAGTTTGACGAATAAAAGTACTATACGCTTGTAAACCTTTTCTTCTAATCAGTATCCTTCTTGTCTCCCACTTTTAAATCTTGCAGTTGGAAAATCCTTTGATTTGTTTTTTTGTGTTGTGATATATTAATCATTGAGATTCTGTACCATAAGTCCATAACTTGTTTGTTTATTTTAAAATTCAACTCTGGCATGAATTTTGATTCATCCTATGTACTAATGCCCCAAAACTGAGAATCCATATTATGTTCTCCGGTTTATGGGGTTTTTTTGGCTGATTCATAGATCTTTTTTGAGGTTTTTTTTTTTTTTTGAGTCATTGGTTGGTTGACTTTTCAATTTGATGGTATTGCAGGCGATGTGTTATTGCTAGGGAAATAACTAAGTTACATGAAGAGGTAAGTTTAGTACTTATCTCTCACAATCACAAGTCAATATTCAGCAGTTTAAAACTTACTTTACATTGGTTAATTATCTTATTTCGATTATGGTTATTTTGAGGCTGTTAATTCTATAACTCCTTTTCACTTAATCCGTGTTAATAAAAATTAAGAGGCCATTTTTCTTTTTCTTTTTTATATGTCACAACAATGGGATAAATTAAATAAAGTTTATCATAGCAATGGTTTGTTATAGCCTTCTTCCTTGCCATGCATGTGAGCTAACTATTTTTCTCATGAAAAAATATTTCTTTCCATGTCTTGCTAAATTTTTTTACTATTCCTTAACTACGGTTACTGCAGTATGCCTGACTGCAGGATTTGATATTGCTATTTTTATATCTGATGTTGGCTTTAACTTAAACACATCGTGTAGTATTATGAGGGGCAAGGCTGAGGATGTGTGACTTTGTGTTTGTGGCTTCTTGAGCGCACAGTTATGCAAGTTATTAGCAACCCATCAGAATGCTTTTGTTCTGTTGAATTTTTTAACAGTGTGCTCAATCAATATGCACTATATCTTGTTCTCTTAGGTTCTTTTTTTTTTACTGACCTAGAGAATATTGCTTCTGTAGTTTTGGTGTGGTACTCTTGGTGAAGCCAAGGAAGTATTTTCAATTCGTCAGCCAAAGGAAGAACTTACCATATTGATTGAAGGGCAAGCAAATTCTAAAGTTGAACCTCAATCAGACGTTGAGCTTGAGAGTGAACTAAGAGAGTTGATTGCAAGTGGCAATAGTCTTTCCACGGTAATAGCTTCCTTATATTTGGACACCTTCAAATTTAGTTTGCGCTGAAGCTTGGTATAGATAAAAAACCAATCATGGATTGTCCATGATTTAAGCTGGTCAAGCTGATGAAAGTGGATGTGGATTTGGACGTGGTTCTGCATGGCTTTGCAAAAGTGATCATTAATTTATCCAGGTTTAAAGTTAAAAGAAAAGGGGCAAGAGAGAAAAGTTCATGTCCATATGGATTTTTGTGTGTATTCTTTAAGAAGATTTTATTTTGATATGTTATTTACTTTGATTATATTTTTTATCAGGTAAATTATAGAAATTGGTATTAATTTTGTAAAGAGAATTTAAAAAAAAATCTATATTTTTCGACGGAATTCATTTTCCGTCGAAAATAATTACAACATTTTTCAACGGAATTTTATTGATTTTCCATCGAAAATTTTCGATGGAATCCTTTTTTGTCGAAAATAATTACAACAATTTCCGACGGAATTTCATTGATTTTCCGTCAAAAAATTTCGACGGAATCCATTTTCTGTCGAAAATCATTACAACAATTTTCGACGGAATTTCATCGATTTTCGGTCGAAAATTTTCGACGGAATTCATTTTCCGTCGAAAACAATTACAACAATTTTCGATGGAATTTCATTGATTTTCCGTCGAAATTTTTTGACGGAATCCATTTTCTGTCGAAAATTTTCAACAATAATTTTTGACGGATTTTCCGTCAAAAAATTTCGACGGAATTAAAAATTCCGTCGAAAAATCTGTTAGCAACGAAGGAAAATTCCATGGCCTGAATTCCGTCGAAAATATAATTTTCCACGGAATTTTCACCATTTTCGACGGAAAAATTCCGTCGAAAAAATGAACTTTTCTAGTAGTGAGACTATCATGCTGATAACATGTTATAAAATTGATAAGAAAGATAAGAGAAATGAAAGAATTCCAGAGAGAAAGTTCATGTATTATTTTTTCGATACAGAAAACAATGAATGAAGTCCCTATTTGTAGAAAATAAATTTTTCACTATTTTCGCATTAACCGTGAATAGTAAAATCATCGGTGAACAATGTCGCAATATTAAACGCGTATATTACGCACAGTGCAACATATAATACGTGAATAGTAAAGCCACTAGTGAACAGTGATTTACTATTTACACAATAATTGAATCCGTGAATACATAGTTACTGCACACAATACCCACATATAAAACATGTGTGACTAGTATCTTACGAATAATGATCGTGTGAACAGTACTGTATGAATAGTAACCTTGCGAATTTTAAACCCGTATTCAAATGGTTACACTATTCATAATAGATGGGGAGGTGAAATAGCCACAAATTTATTTCATAACATTTTTAACGATATACATGATTATATAATTTGAAATTCTTTTTGGCAATAGAATAAATTTATGATAAAACAAGAAAGACAAGTGTCCAATCTAATTTGTTAAATACTTGATTTTTTTTTTCTATAGATGTTGGAAATAGATTCTCTCACGTTAAACATGACATGGTCATATATAAAAATTTCAATCATAGAAAGGTAAATCAAATTTATAACTATTTATTTTAATATTTTTCTCTATTCCTTTAAACCATTGATCCACCTTTATCTTATTATGATTCCCCACATGATATTATCGTATATATTTTTTAACATGAGAGGATACACTCATATATAATATATATATATATATATATATATATATATATATATATATTATGAAATTTCCCCAGCCATGATAAAAAAAAATATGGTTATCGTATATATTTTTTAACATGAGAGGATACACTCATATATAATATATATGGGCTTAACATTTCTGCAGCAGTCGTAGACAACGCTACAGAAAAGTGGGCCCCACCGCTTTAAAAACAAAAAACAAAAATTAAAACAGGATCCGACAGCAGATCCTAGGATCCGGACGCATATCCTAGCTTGTTGTAGGTACAGCAGTTGTAGAAATTATATATAGGGAGAGTTATTTTGACTATAGAGTAAGACTTTTAAGTCTTACTCCCCATCTCAGCCGTTAATGGACGAAAATCAACGGTTGTCATTTATAGTATAATTAATAATTAATTAATATAACTTCCTAAACTATAACCTTTGGATGGACAAAAATCAACGGCTAGGATGAGGAGTAAGATTTATATGTCTTACTCTGGAGTCAAATGATTTCTCTCATATATATATATATATATATATGCGTTTATCGTTTCTCAAGTTGCTTAAGATAATTTTATCTTCAACTACTAAATCATAATCGTACAAAGATGAATAAATGGTGATAAAAGAAGAGAGAGAAAAAAGAAATTATAATCATTCAAAGGTGAATCAATTAATATTAAGAAATAAATAAACAAAATGATGTATCTTTAGGTAGACAGAGAAAAGTATTTCTCAATAAATATATATCATCTTGCTTGAGAAATATATATATATATATATATATATATATATATATATATATGGGTTAGGATCATTTTACACCAGAGTTACACTCTCAATTTTGATCATTGATTTCACTTATATCTAAGGGTTCTAATATTTTTAGTAATATTAGTCATTGGATACAAGTAAGCTCAAAATTAAGTGTAAGACTTCTAACTCTTATACTGATGTAAAAATATCATGCCATGCCCAGTTAATACGTAAATGTGCATTTCATCTCTGGCGCGAGAAGTTATGACTGTTTATTGATGTGCGTGTTGAATCATTGACTGTTGTTAAAAAGAAGAAGAAAATTTCAATAGGACATAGGCCGTTTAATGGGTGAAGGTGGATGACGTGGCGACCATGGCCCAGTGCAAAGGTTGCAGATGCACCGTGGGGACATGTAGACCCATTCAATAAATTCAATAACATCAAAAACTTAGCCCATTCCATAAATACATTAACATTAAATGCTTGGCCCATTCCCTGTCTGTATGATCTCATATATATATAACAATGATTGTAAAAAAAATCTGTTTTGCTAAGAACAGTAACATATCTGTGCCAGCCAATACGAAATAAATGCAAATACGATATAAAGTTATCTCAATCTTAAAACAACTTTGTTTTTTAGATTTAAAAATAAATAAATACAATATTTTAATAAAATTCATAATATAAAAGTAAAGTAAAATTTTAAAAATATGCTACATTTTTTTTAAAATCTTAAAATGTCATCGTTTTAAGTTTCTACTTTTTCTGAAGAATTTTTTTTTCTGCCATAGAACTGGCTAACTTTTATGTGAATGTAACATAAATTTTTTTACAATAAAAGATAAAATATTTTTCCCTTAAAATATAAAATAAACGGTTCATTTGCCACATGTTTATATGTGGGTTGATTGGACCCATAGTGCAGATTATCAGTCATCTAGTAACAGCAAATAACAAGTCAAGCCGGGTTAGCCCATTTCCTTCGTTTCTGTGTGTCAGACATCAGAAAGTAGTTTTCAACTTTTCATTCCACTATGCATATATATAGCCGAAGAAAGTTTTATCAGACTTATGTGGTAGGGAAAGTAATTGTGTAATATTATAGAGATTCGTTTTTCGTGTCGAAGTTTTTTTTTGTTACGGGTCCCACAAAATGTATTGAGTGTAGGAAAGTTTTTCTGGTCATGTTAAATGATAGATGATAAACGCTATATTATATGCCTTTTGTAAGTAGAGCATAGCCTTTTGTATATGCCTTTTGCAGGTAAAGCATTATGAGTTTAAAACAAGAGTAAATACTTTTTTTGATTGTTATGAAATTTTATGATGACCGTTTTAGTCCCCAGCAAATAAAAAAGCACACCGTGGTCCCTAAAAAATTAAAAATGGACCCAATTTAATCATTTTAGTATTAATATGGGTCTTTTTGAATTTGTGAAGTACCACATTTTTAACTAAATGAGTCCATTTTGAATTTCTTAAAGATCATGATGGACCTTTTTATTTGCTAGTGACTAAAATGGTCATCCTCAAATTTGCTAAGGACCAACAAGATATTTACTCTTAAAACAATTCAGAAGAAACAAGCAAATTTGATGACCTCGTTGATCTGGAAGCCTTTTTGGACGAAGATACTTTCATGCCTATGCCCACTTAGCATCTGTAGGACCATTTTAATCACATACAATTGCAAATAGAAAAGAAGAATGGAAGAAAAGCGGGAAATAGGTTTATCTTAATTCACCGCAATGTAGAGCTACCTTTATTAAGTTTGTCATAATATTTTATTTACAGCACTAGATTAAAAAATACTCAGGTACAAAATTAAGTAGTTGATTACTAACACTTCACATAAAAATGCATAGTAAACAAAATAAACAGAATTTCTTTAAGGAGTCTGTTTACTCTTAGAATTTCTTGGAATTTTTCCATTCTTACAACGCAAAATAAACAAACTTCACATTTGATTTCCTTTAGACGCTGAAACGTGCAGCGCAGATTTGTCTGATCTTCTCAATACAAAATGCTTTAATCTAGTTGTCCAGCCAGTTTTTCAAGGCAAAGCTTGACTTTCATGAGGAACTGAAAAAGTTAGCTTCACAATTCGATAAGTGGCTGCAATACCCTTGGCTTAACCATATTTGGTATGTTTTAAGTTAGAAAGTATCGGTACATTATTTTTGCCATGTAGTTCGTTTTGAACTAGGCAATGGAAAAAAAAAATTGTTGTTTCAATTATGGTATTTTTTTAATGGGAAAAAAGTTTCTGGTGTTACTTTAGATAATTTTGTCTAATATTCATCAAAACGACGTCGTTTTGGGATTGGAAAATTAAAAAATTAGAATGATAAAGACTATTATAACCCTGAAATAAATTAAAATTACAAAACATCATGATTTCCGTCCCAAAACGACGTCGTTTCGATGAACATTAGATAAAGTTATCTAAAGTAACTTTAGAAAAAACAAACCCTATTTTAATCCGACCAATGGAGAAATGAAATTCACGATTTATGGACAATATGTTAACATTTTCTGTGTACGTTTGCTGACTGTGTTTCAATATTTTAACATTATATATGGGTCATTTCATAATTTCATAACATATTTCTATTAATATTTCATCATCAACTAAACATAACATTAATAAAAATAACCAAATTTTTTCAGTAAATTCTTTGCCTAACAAATACCTTTTTTTGTAACTTACTCTGGGCAAAAAAATTACCCATCATATTCCAAGAAATTTTTTTTGCCAATAAAAAAAAAAATTTCTCCCATGCCAAACACCCGAAAGAGTAATGTGATTTAAAACCTAATCGAAATATGTGACCATGGGCTTGGGACATATTCTTGCATCTAAAATATGATTTTATTGGTCTCTTTGTCAAACGATTGTTAGTTCCCCCCCTTAGAATTCCAACATATAAAGCTTCAGCGCAACTACCACAACAGAGCCAAAGCAGTGATTAAAGACCCTATTTTCCTAGGGTCATAGGTCCGCCAATTATTAGAATACTTGAAATAATACATACTATCGCCGCTTTTAACAACCCATCAAAAAGAATTCAGGGCGTGGGCATTTTTGAAATAACAATGACGAGTAGATTGTTTGCAAGTGCACTTTTGGTTTTGAATGAGTTTATCATTATAATCTAACTTGCAAATGCTTTTTAATGATCAGACACAACCCCCAGCAAGTTCTTGTAAAATATAATGTAGAATAAACTATCATAAGTTACGAGGAATTGCCCTTGCATTGTCTTTCTAATGTCGATTGAACATTTGACCCCATGAATACATTGTCTGTGAAATTGACCATATACACTGTTCTATCTGCTCTTATTGTGGAAAAAAGGACAGTGCTTCCACTATCCACTATACATGCCAACCACCTAAGTATACATTTTCACAACCTGTATCCTCTCAAGGATATATAAGAACACTCCTCAAACAGGTTGAACAAGGGAAAACGGTTACAAAAGAAAATTAATCAAACCGACGACAAGTCCACATGATTCAAGTACCTAAAACACGCAAGGCTCCTCCATCTAGTTCCCGTTACCAGAGCCAATGCTCTCATAGAACAAAATGTAACCATGGTCTGTATTACTGGAATATTCTTGCGATGACCCAAAGAAAGTCTGAACAGCAGATTCGTCAATCATCTCAACATTTTCGTCGTCGAAAAATAACCAGTGGTTATGGCTTTTCACAAGACTGACATAATGCCCGTGGTTGGGCCCACTCCCAACATGGACAACCACTGCAAAAAGAGAATACTCAATATCCGCTTCTTCAACAGTATCACTTAACTTCAGCTCAAGGGGGAAGACAACCCGGTAAGACAGCTTCTTGTAGCGGCCCAGCTGTTCAATGTACTTAAACCGCTTAAGATGGATGACCAAGATGTGAGGCGGTTTCTTTATCTTCATCCTCTTCTGTGCTTCTTGCAAGCTAATGTCATAAGAAAGTTCATATCTAGATTATCAGACCGGAATACGGACATGAAAAATAAAGCAGGGAGAGTACATTCATATTTTTACACACTATACACTGACATAGTCATCAAGAACCTTTCAAATAAGATATGAAAAAAGAATGTCAATCATGAATGGAAGGTGAACCTATCATGGTTTCCTCGCAAAACCTTAGGTCATAACCATATACCCAGAAACAGGAAACATCGTAAATAAACATATTAGAAGGTAAAAGGAGATAACCAATTGCCAATAAATAATACACGATATTAGAAGCCATTTGACATCTCTGCTTCATCACAAAAAAAATTCTCACTCACACGCAGCAGAATAGTTCAGCTATGCACAAAATTCAAAATGGTTGAGCTCACTCTTTACCTTCTAAACAGTACTCAAGAAGCCAAGTAACAGCTCACGCCACAAAAACAGTACTCAGGTAATCATAAAAAAATATGTGCCCAGGAGCAAACATTATATACCTGCAGCACTTGTCACAAAAAAATTTGTCTTCGGCATTCAATGTCTCAGTCGAGCTGAAGTTTTTCAAACAACTTGTAATTGAACTGTTCTGTTCAATGTCAAGGCTCAAGTCGAAAAAAGTTTCATCCCTAGCTGTTAATGTTTCACATTGCAAGCACCTTGTCTCGTTGGTGAGTATTCCCTGATCAGAGTAATTTTCAATAATGAGATTCCTAAAAGAAATCCTTAAAAGTCCTATTTTGTGATCACTATGGAGTGGGAATAACAATAGCAGCAGCTCCCCCTCCCCCACCAACCCGAAAAAAGAGAGGGAGCATAATAGATTTGATCTAGTACAAAATGTTCACAATTTAAGGTTACTCCAAGCTTGGCAGATCAATGTCACCTGAAAATTTTTGTGCACCCAAGTAACTAAAGGCTCTTTTCTAGCACCATTAGCTGGACCGTTCATATGTCCATTCGCAGCCTTTACAGGTGGTGATGTATCTTGTTCATTTTTTACAGCCTGGGCCTCTTTCTCCAAAATGTCAACAAGTTCATTCAACAAAAAGTTCAAGAACTCATGGGCATCCTACCAAAAATGAGAAGATTAACAATGACAGTGTTGCTTTTTAATTATTTTTATATAAAGGATTAATAAGAGACATCCTCCAACAAACAGTACATTGAGTCTAGCAAACAAAATTAACAATGTATTTGATAAATATCGAATGGCATACTCTATATGAGTAACTATAGTAAACAAATTGAGATATACAGCCCTGTTTGAAGTAAAGAAATTGTCATTATTCAACCTCTCAAAAGAGGCTATAGATGAAAATCTAACGTGAGTTGCCCAATTATTTCCTCACAAAAAGAAGGTAGCCAACAAGCCAAATCCATTTGTATACTGGTGAAAGCATTGAGACATCTAAAGATCTTCATATGGCAAAGTGATAAGGGATTTTTGCCAAATTGAAACAGATTTCAAAAGATTACATTTCCCTTCTATGATGCACCCACACTTCAAAAGACTTGATGTGTCGTGTCCGACACTCCCCAGACACTCCCCAATACTCTAACACGTGTTGCAGATACTCAAAAAAGGGTTCAAAGATTACGTTGCGTTTTTAGTTCCAACTACTTGACTTGTTTGATTACGATTACCATTTTATTGAGTTTAATATAAATATTTGGGATATCTTATGTTTCTTTGCAAAATTGATAGGTATTATAAGTTTAGCTTTATTTTTTTGTTAAATTATTGAATACTAAATATAATATATACATATAAATTAAAAATATTATTTAATATCAAAGTGTGTCCTAACGTGTCAAAATCTAACATTTTTTAGAATTAACGTGTCGGAGTGTCATGTAGTGTCGTGTCCCGTGTCGGTGCAACATAGTTTCCCTTAGGGCATATAATGGTCAATAAAAACCACATTTAACATGTACATGTTCCAGTTCACATAGAAAGATTTTAATATATTTCTAATTTTCTGTATATAGCGTCCCAATATGCACAAGCACCATGATCAATTTTAACAGGTTCTTATCCGGTTTATTAAAATATGATCAGATCAAGGGTACAGATTGCAACCTTCAAATGTTATCCAGCCAAGCCAGAGGAATGTCATCCTAACTATGCCTTGAAGTTTAACTATAAGCTCTAAATCGTTTTGCAAATCAAGAGTGACACAGTGACACTACAAAAGTAACTCTGATCTAACTAATGATCTACTAGTTTTACAACTGTAACTTCTGGACTTTGCCAGCTAGAAAGCCCTCTCACACAGATCATAGCATCTCTAGCTAAGATTCATATTTAAATCAGCTGCAACTCAGAAGCAACTAAGCAGGGACACGCATATGCATAGCATCTTATATAAACATGAAGAGAAACATAGCCCAACACTGTATGTTTGCATGTACAATCTAATATTATTTGTTTTAGTGTCAAAAGGAATTTACAATTTTTTAGAATAGTCACCTTCTGACTTAGTGCTCATTCTTGACAGTTTAAACACATACCTGGTGCATATAGCTACGGAAGAGTTCATTCTGTTTTTTCAACCTCTGTACAAATCGTTTGGGAGCAATGACGCCAGTTTTCTTCTTTTGGGAACTTATCTATAACAAAAGAAATAATATATGTTCAACTCAAAACCAAGAAAGTAAAAAATAAGCAGGTAAGTGCAATAACTGGACATTTGAGTCAAGAAATTGATCAAAATTTTGATGATATCCAAATGTAGATACTTACATAAACCACACTGCAAATACCTTGAGCACGTAAGCCCAGGTAATATCATATATACTCAAACATACAACAAAGTAGATTTAGACAAGCATGCAATCACCTCTGCCAATTTATTGTATCTCAAAGGAAAAGAGCAAAAGGGAGAAATAGACAAAACAATAAAACATAGGTACATATAAAAGGCACATCATAAATACCTTGAAGCAGCATAAATACTTTGAAGCAGTTTCACAAAGAGAAGTAATAACATGTATGCTGAAGCGTAGTTTATCACTGATTTAAAAAAGCATCAAATTACCACTTCCCAATCTCTCGTATCTCAAAGGAAAACAGCAAAGGGGAAAAATGAAACAGCTCACAGAAAGGAAAACAAATGTTAACTAAGTAACAAATTTTAGGCACTATAAGTAGCCAGTCATGTTTTGATAAACTTCACTAGATTTATAGATCGACACAATAAACCACGTAATATTCTTTACATGGAAGAATTTGATTTAGTGATCTATGGAGGGGGAGGGGAGCCATGATGGTGAGTGACCCTTTGTCCCTATTACAGTGGATGTCTTAAGCAGAATAATAAACAACAGTATTGAGAGGGTCATGAGAGTTGGGTATAAAGGAATGCAAATTTTTTTGCCACCATTTGCAAATGACACTATTCTATTTTTGGATGGTCATAGGGGCAACTTAATAAACGTTCTCACATTCTTATAGCTTTTTTATATAATTTCTGGGATGAAACCAATTGATCTAAGAGTGATTGGGCAGTCATTGATCTGGAGGATCAGGTTCTCACCTCATTCGCCTCATGCAAGAAACACCAAGAATTCTCCAAACAATAAACTCATTACCTGCGAAAATAAGTCGGCTAAGCAAGTCAAAAGATTTTCCTCTGCATCTACTATGCTTTTGTTATTTCCGTAATATTCTAGCAATTGTTCACGGAATGGAACACAGAAGTATAGTGCCTGTAGAAAGAAAAGGAGTAAATTGTTAGTAGAAAACAATAAAAATGGTTAGAACGTATCCAAATTAGTAGACTCGAGAGACTTCTGGTGTCCAAACACAATGCATCAAGATTGAAAGTACTCTATATAAAGCTAGAAGGTTAGATAAATTCAGTGATACTACGTATTTTGAATGGCTGAAGAGTTGACATTAAGATTCCTGTATCCTTTCCAATAATCGGAACTAAAAATTAGTTTTTTCTATTTGTTAACCAGACCTCATTCAAGTCAAAGACAAGGAAAATAAATGCAATACCAAAAAAGCACTCCCCATGAAATCCCGACTTGCGAGGTTGAAGTAGAGAGAAATCCTTATACACATCCTCATCCTTACATTTTTTACAAAAAGGTTGTTTCTTAGATTCAAACCGGTGACCTCTCAATCACAAAGAAGCATTTGGCCTCTGCTTGAGGCTTGCTCTCTTAAATAAATTCAATATAAAACACCAACAACAGATGAAAAACCATTTTTTCTGTCAGAAAAGGAAAACTGCATACTCAAATGCAACAAATTCAAGAAGGGAAGGGGGAAAGGGGTTTTAAAGCAGCGTATGACAAGTCCCAAACGTCTCCCTTTCCGTCGTTCAATTACTCCGTATTTCCTTATTTTCACTAAAAAATCCTGTGAAAAGCAAGTAAAAGCTTTAATGTCAATGCTCATCCTTTATATTCCATGACTAATGAAGCACTTGAAAATTCAGCAAAACCGGTCAAACGATCATCCAAAACAAAAAGAACACATTGTCCTTCCTTAATAGCAATAAATTTTCCATACAAGTTCAAAACTCACAGAAAACAAATCAATAATAAACTATCAAAGCGACAAAAGAGAACCACAAAAACAAAATCAGCCATAAATAACAGATACTTTCCAAATAATACGATCGAATAGAAAAGACAAATCAAATGGAAAAAGGAAAAAGGAAAAAGATTGGTGAAGACCTGCAAAACGCTGTTGCAGTAACAAGTATTGCCGAAATTCTCAAGACCAAAGTAACGCTCTCCTTCAGGGAATTGGTCACCAAGAGCCTTCTCAAGCTTGGAGCCTGCAGCACCCATGAGCGCGTTAAACCGATCACCGAGACTCAGATCTTTATTCGGTTCAACTCAGTGAGTCGCATCGCACTTCATCATCAAAGGTTCAATGGCGGTTTCTCTCTCTCTCTCTAACGCGTAGCTTCGAATCGCTAGGGTTTGATGCTGAAAGAACTTCGATGGTATTGGTTTTCTGTTTTGCAATCGAAAGTAGGAAGGGAAGAAGAAAACAAGGGTTTCGTTTGAAGGAAGAAAATGAAGAAGGAGAAAAAAAATGGAAGAAAAAAAGAGAAAATGGAGAAGAACGGCGTTTAAGAAAACCCAGGGAAATGAAAAAAAGTGATTACGGACGCGCCACTACTTTCCTAGTGGAGTTCCACAATATCCGTACCATATTGTGTTAAAACGGTTTCTAGTTTTAACTTTTAACTTTCAATTTCAAGTGTGTTTTTATAATCGTGTTATAAAAAACTATCTTTCACTTATTTATTTGAAGTACGTTAAATTTACAACTTATTTTTGCTTATAATTTTTTATAATTAAATTTCAATCGTTTAATTTTCATTAATTTAAATATTATAATTTATTGGATCATATTTATTAATAAATTATGATCACCTGATTAACAAAATCAATAATTGAAATTTAGTCACAAGAGGTTATAAGCGGAGAAAATTATAAATATAACTTTTTTCTATTTATTAATGGATAAAAACAATATTTATTCAAAATTATTTTTTTGATAAACCACATATATTCTTCATGGGAGATAATTTTATCGGAATTGATCCAAAATTAAGACTTTAAATTCCTCTTAAAGATAACATTGGGAGGATCTAACCCATGCTCCCATTCCTGTTGAACTCTCATTCACAACTAAATTACCATCATTTACTTAAATTATTTTACATTTCAATCTAACTATATTGCGATAAAATTAAATGACAATTTAAGTCTGTAGGGAAGATGGGGAGTGAATGATAAAGTGAGAAAACTGAGAAAATAATATAAAAAAGGAAAGAAAAAATTTTGTTGTGGATTATGATTATATATATATATATATATATATATATATATATATATATATATATATTTTGCTTACAATCATGAGCTTAATTGCAAGAGATATTTAAAATGTTGGTTTTAATATACTTTTTAATGTCTGCAGGAAAAATAGTCAAACAACTCTTACCTCGGTCTCAATGTGTATCTGAGTAAGTTTCTTTCTCCTGAAAGAAAAGAATGATAAAATTTTGGGAATTAATATGTTTTGGGAATTGTTACATGATATGATAAAGAGCGACACAATAAGATGGTTAAAAAGAATATGAAAGGATTTGCATAATTCGGTTTCATGTTTGATGCCCATTAGATCATCTATATTATATAATAATATTATCATATAATTGATATAATATAAATAGATAAAATCATTCTCTAAAGTAAATTTTATATAATTTTATTAAAATTGATTTATCTTTTGATTTATTTATATATTAATTCTTGTTTTAAATTATTACAAAATTATAAAATTTATAATCTTATATAAGTAAATTAAATATATAAAATAACTTACAAAAATAAAATAAAAAATTATCAAATAATATTTAAAAAACATTTTAATTAATTATTACTATTAGTGACTGGATAGTGGCGTAATTGGGTGTGGAGATGGCTAGCCGTGATAGTGGCGGTTGGTGGGCCATGGTGACAAGAGTGGTGAGTAGTGATCGACTAGTAGGGAATGGCAGCCAACAAAGTTCTTAAGAAAAAAAAAAATAGAGTTATATTTGAAATAAGATGCATGTGGTACTTATTATTATATGATGTTGAATCATACCTTGTCATATGAGTAGAATAAAATGAGCCAACAAAATATATTTATCACATTCTATGACTCATCAAATAATGGATAAAAACATAATATCATATGATACTGAATCATTTCTTGTATTCTCTTACCAGTTACCATCAAGCCCTTAATCTCCATTTCCTTTTCATTTTAATTTGTCGGTATTTGTTGCTGAAAAAATATAAAGCGTAAAAAAAAAAAAAAAAAAAAAAAAATGCATAAATTACATCGCCTAAATTCTGTAAAATGAATAAAAGGTGTTCATATAACAATTATTTAAATTTAGGAATTAGAACATTTGAAGTTTGAACGGTAGGTGTTCAAATATTATTTTAATAGTTTACTATTAATTAACATCGATATTCATCTAATGGTCAAACGGGAAGATAATTAGTGTTTTGCTAATAATTACTTTTAAGGGGTAATTGACTATTTGTTAGATAACTCAGATACATAAATATTCAACTTAAACTTGAATATTGGAGGGAAAAAAACATAATTATGTCTTACAATTTCCTTTTTAGTATACTTTTTTAATGCCTAAACGGAAAATAGTCAAACTACAATCGACTTGGGAAGCAACAAAGCAAGTTTTAATGCTTCAATGAATAAAAGTTGTTCACGTAAAAGTTGTTTATGAGCTCTGATATGCATGTTAATGTAGTGCCTGCCTGTGCAAGTGGTACACACATATCATCTTGACTTTTTAAATGTATAAGTTATTGATTTTGTTAATTGTGGCAGTATGTGTGTCAGTTGTAATTCCAAGGAACTATCTCTTTTAGGGGTGTTTGGTTTAGGGATTTTGATGAGATTGATAGGCAAGTGATATGTGTGTTTCTCATATAACCATGTTTGGGAGGCAGTGTTTTCTGAATATGCCTACGTAAATGTGATTGCCGGGTAAATGTGTTTCGACATCAATTTCATCCAATAGCTAGCTATCCTTTTCCCACGTGATATATGGTATTGTGTAGAAGCTACCGTAATCACTTTATCATGTAATCAGGACATTACCAGCATACCCCTACTTTTGCGCGCGAAAGTAAAAAAAGTGTCGTACCTTAAGTCATGCCCGTACCTTATCATGTAACAAGGATATTTTTGTAATATCACATTTTTTTCCCATCTATATTCTATCAAAAATCAAATATAGATTTTACAAAAGTTACTTAATTTCCCCAGTAAATTTTTTTTCCTACCAAACAACTTTTTTTATATTTTCTTACCAAACTCACTTCCCAACCATTTACCTACTAATCACATTTTCCTATAATTCGTAAAAATTTATCCTCAATCAAACGCCCTATTAATTATAACTTTTAATAAGATAGGAGCGAATATATATGTGCTTCTTTGTTTTCTTCTTCTTTGCATTTGTCAATACCTTTTATTGGGACATTGAATTTGAAGATTTGTCTATTCATTAATCTAGTTGCAACTTGTATTAGAAACGTAATAAAACATCACTTTTATATCTTCACCTATGTTATTTAGAGAATTGGTTCATCAAGTGAGAGACTTGTCGAGCAATGAGTTACCAAGACTAACATTAACATTTAGCAACTAACTTATGTGCCGTATAAATGGGGAACAGAGAATGATCCTTCAGCATCACCCCATCAGCACTAAGACCCCACGAAAAAGGAGTCGCTGAGTTGGGGAAACACTGAACACACGAGCTATGAGTTTGCCAATGTGTGGAGGAACATCAAAGGAAACTCTTGACATATCCCAAAAGCCAACCAAGACATAGCAAGGAATTTATAGTTTGAAATTTGAATATCCTCTTCTTTATAAAGAAGATCAATGATATGTTGAATGAGTGGTGATAAGACTCGTCTAAACTGAGCTTGTTTGTTAAATGCATAAGGATGTAGTTATTTTTAGGAGCAGTATATACTTATTATCAATTAAGTTTATTATTTTTTATCATCAAATATTAATTGTTGATTTACGTCAATTTGATGGTTATGATTTATTGGATAACACTTATTAATTAATTCCCAATAAAATATAACCGTCAGATTCACGAAAATTAACGGTTAAGATTTGATGGTAAGAAACGATAAACCTAATTGGTGGTAAGTGATCTCTCCCCTTATTCTTAATATAATTTTATTTTTAAGTATATGGGAATCTTAATCCATTGAAATTTAAGCATGAATATCCTTTTAAAGAGATTTTTCCAATGCTCAAATACACTTCTACCTTGGCAGGAACAGATCACACTATAAGCCAACTTAAGAACGGAACCCAAAATATTTTATTGGCCCAAACTGTTTGTTGGACAAAAAAGAGGAGCCTGCCAGACCATGCCCAATACATTCAAAAGTCAAGTTGGTCCATTATTAACCAAAAAATAAAAGACAAAATTCCATTCGGGTCCCTTTATTTTGTTGCTAGTTAAGATTGTGGGCTAAAGCACCATTTTATAATTTTTAGACAAAAGAATTATCAGGTTAAAGTTGATTGGATAAGTTTTATTACCAAAATTTTGCTGACTACCAACTCACTACCTATCTAATCACCATTGGATCAATATTTTCTCTTTTTTCAAAAACTTTTCCAAATCACATGATTTTTTTTTTTGATTTCACATAACTTTTTGAGATCTACGCAATGACACATCATTTGACATATTTTATCTCCCACAAATATAGTTTGAATTTATAACAATTTATACAATAGGTAAATGTTTATCCATATCTTACTATTCTTGTGGGAGATAAAATATGTCAAATAAGGTGTCATTGCATAATTCGAAAATTTATGTAAATCAAAAAAAAAATCATTAATTTAGTAGTAAAGTTGTAAAACTTCCGAAGCTTTAGTAATATAATCGCTAATTGGGGGCGGTTATATTTATCATTGTGTTAGGCTTATCATTTTTACTGCATTACTTTGGAAAAACTTATCGAATCAATTTTAACCAAATAATTCTTTTATCTAAAAACTATAAAATAGTGTTTTTCCCTAAGATTGTGTCAAACATGAAAATTATAAATAGGGAAATAGTCTGTTTGATTGTGTTCTAATTTTGTTGTTTTTAAAATTGTTTTGTAAAATAGTTATGTAAACAGTTATTTTTTATGTTTTTTTCTTTTTGAAAGTTAAAAACCAAAACAGAAAATAAAAACAACTAATACATGTTCTCTAAATTTGATTTTAAAAACAAAAAACAGTTATAATTTTAAAAATATTTTTTTACAAAACAGGTCTTACCAAAAGAGTTTTTTAGTTTTTTTTATTGTGAAAACTAAAAAAACTATTTTGCAAAACAGAAATCAAACAGAGCCGTCATATTTACTATTCTTGTTAATTTTCAATCAATTATAATTGTTAGATTTGCTGAAACTAATGGTGATTAATTTAGTAATAAGAACTATAAAACTTTTTAATAGTAAGTATAATCGCACTCTTATAAATTGGGGGTGGTTATATTTATCTTTGTTTTAGACTTATCAATTATCATTCTTACTATCTGTTTAGTTATCGCTTGATCAATTTGAAATTAATGGCAAAAGTGGTAAGTAGAAGTGATAGGTCTAAAATAACATAAATATAACATTCTCTTATATTATATATATATATAAGTTATAAGAAAAATATATATATATATATATATATATTTTGATACATCGATTTCTATGTTATTCGTTATAATGTTGATTAGCATAATTGCTTTTATAATAGAATATTTTTTCCTTTTGCATGAGATTAATAAAGCCTCAAGTTATACTCACATATTGTAAGTTATATCCACATATTGTATTGATTATGGTTGAAACGGGTAATTTCAAGCCATGACATAGAATCCATGAAGTCTTTCCATCTGTACCATCTGGATATCAATGTTACAATTTAATCCACGAGATCAAAATTCAGTTCAATTGGATACATTTGAAATCAAAATTCTCGTTAAATTTTACGAGAATTTACATTGATGTTGATTTAGATAAGTGTTGAACTAAATTATGATAATTGATATACACGCAATCAAAATGAGAATAAATAAATTAAGGAAAAAATGGTTTTTATTGCATGATATAACTTGCGTCATTTCACTTTAGAAAGAGGTGAGAGTCATGTTTTTTTTCTTTCTCTTTCTCTGACTTAAAATTAAAATGACACAACTTTACATTCTTTAAAATGATAAACAATTTTTCCATAAATTAATGAGTAACTAAAATAAACTTTTTTCCTATTTTTAAATTATTCATCACTAATTCATTTCTAATAACTTTTAAATAATAAAATGTGAAATAAGATCTATTACAATTTACAAATGATATTTATTAGTATTGATTTTAAGTCCAATTGTCATACGTGTAAATTAATGGGATTTGTAGATAACTTTTGTAAGATCTTGATGACGTTATAAAACCCTTATTAATATTTCCCGAATAAAAGGGAATTGTAACCTGCTTCACAAAAGAGATAATGAGTTCATTACAAAAAAAAAAGAAAAAGGAGAGAGATAATGAGTTCTGATATCTTGGGTAACAAAACTTCCCTGAGATGGTAAAGAAAAAAAAATTTTGTAGGAATTCAATCAATGGCGAAACTAAATTTTAAGTGAAAAATTATTTGTGACAAAACTACTGACTTAAAATCTAAAACATAAACATTTATATAAAGAACTATAGATAGGTGAAAACCTATTTTATATTTTTTAAAGGTAAATGATTTCTTCGGTCATTGTAGATAATTTTATCTCCAGTGACCTCAAAACGACGTCGTTTTGAGACGGAAATTAATGTATTTTTATAATTATAATATATTGCAAGATTATATTAGTATTTATTATTATAATTTTTTAATTTTATAACCCAAAACGACGTCATTTTGAGTGAAGATAATTTTATCTCCGATGACCGAAAAATACTTTTCCCGTTATTTAAAACACGCTTCTCAATTTAAATAATTCAAATTCAAAAAGATATGTGCCTTGCTATGAGGTGCGGGTGGGCAATTGCCTTTTTTTTTTTTTTGGATAAACGGCAATTGCCTCTTTAAACTTTGATATGTTTTATTATTGAATATATAAAATAATATTTTTATAATGGGGAAGGATATTGTAACAATTAAATTTGTGTAACAAATTAGTCTCGTAGATCGTTTATAAAACAACGGTTATATTTATTTAATCTTTGTTGGTCATGATTTTTTAAATTTAATATTTTATATTTATTTCCACTTTTGTATAGTAATGATTTATTTTTTTAATGCTTTCACTTTAAATTTGTCAGCCATTGCCTGTAATACAAAGATGAAAATAAATAGACTTTGTGATCAACATAAGCGATCTAAAAAAGTTTGATTGGTTTTAGTAACATATATAAACAATATTTCCCCTTTTATAATAATAAGAGATTATTAGTTCTAATAATTAGTCTCTCATTTAAAAATATTTGTAATAATTAATCCTTTCTATTAATCATAATAATATTTATAATTTTAATACTTATTTTTGCCTCCTATCATATATTTTTTTGGGTCAGCCATATTGCCTGTAATAGATGCAATAGACTTTGTGATCAACGGTAAGGAAAAAAAGTTTAAGTTTTGGAACATATATAAATGCATGAGATTTATATTTATATTGAACTTTTATAACAAAAACTAGTTCATACTATTATATTATGGGTTTTATAAGAATTATGTTGTAGGAAAAATAATTTTGTAATGTTATAGATATTTTTTTTACGTGCCCTCATTATATTTTTTTTTTCTTCAAAAAGTGCAGGGCCCACAAAATATTGTGTGTGTAGGAAATTTCTCTGTGTCATGTTAAATGATGATGAATGCAAACCCCTTATATTATTTTATTTAATATATAATATTTTTAAAATATAAATATTAATTATTAGATTATATGTAAATGTATGGTTTGTTTAAAATTTAATTACATATTTATTAAGATAATTTTTAATATTACGGTCCTAACACAATGGTTAGAAACTTAGAAGTCATAGTTGGTTGCCGTAGTGTCGTCGCTCTCATTCCTAAAAAGTTAAAGAATGCAATGATATCTGCTTGGAAGAATACAAAATGAAATCCACTTGCTAGATGCTCTGTATTTTCACTATTTTTGTGGATCTTGATAACCAAGTTTGTCTTATAAAATAAAATAAATATATACAACGTAAAATTCTGCAACCAAAGGATGGAATAAAATTAGGGGTATTTGTGGTCTGAATTGGACCGATTTTAGAAGTAAAAATTATTTAATTAAATCTCTTCGGTTTAATTATGTAATCATTCATTTGGTTTGAATTTTTTTTCAAATCTGATCTGATCCAGTCCATTTTTATTCGGTTTGATTGTATTGGTTTTCAATTTTTTAGAAATTCTAAGATATGTATGGTGATTATTGTGCAAATAACATATCTTTTGTATGTATCGGCTTTATGAAGTTTGTAAAAAATTAAATTATCATCTTTTACCTCCAACAAAAAAAATCTAATATGGTTGCATGATATATGAAGTAACTCAAATTTTCATCCTATGGAGGAGCTGTTGTACAACAATAACCCAAGTAATAAAAACATATTATGTATCTTACTAAAAAAAGCATGAAATATATCAAATACAACGCACTTTCTCCAACATGATGAGTTAATGGGTCTTGAATTTAGAATTTTGCTATATGATTTTTGGACTATGATTGGGGAAAGACCTAAGTAGGTAGATGGTAAGGATGGAGAATAATTAGATCGGCTTGGATTGGATCGATTTTCACCAACTCATCCAAAAACTAATCTAATCCAATTACATTTTGTGGTTTTTTTTATTATTTTTGGTTTGACAACCTAGGTTTGAATTGATTTGGATCCGGTGATTAACTCCCCTAAATAATTTTTTTTTTTTGAAGTACATGGGATTCGAACTGCAACACACACGCCCACTAAACACTACACACACCCCACCACCACTAGGCTAGCCCTAGTGGGTTCCCTAAATAAAACTTTAATAGCAATACTGCGATGATGGTATTATAATTATATAATTCCAAGAATATATAATTATAAGAGAAATATTATATTTTTTATCATTTTAGTCTTATTAATCTTACTGTTAGATATGACTTATATTTCGCATACTAACTAGCTCTTGTTGACAAGATCAGCAGAAAGTCAATTGGGACCCGCAAAGGTCTAGTAGTGTTGTAGAGATATGACTTGTTATAATTTTTTTCTTAGTAATTTGAATTTGGACCCATGAATAATTGTTGGTAAGGTTTTGTAAATCATATTTATATTCTTTTATAAACTGAGTGACTTATAATGAGTGCAGATGAGAGGAATATAATACAGATAAACTGAACGTCAATAGTTACTCCCTGATTATTAGATTTGAATCAATTTGAAATTAACGATAATTAGTTTTTCCCACTTTTAATGAATTTATTGGGTCGCATTTATTAATTAATTATTAATTCTCAATAAATTATAATCGTTAGATTAACAAAAATCAACAGTGATTAGGTTGGTGGTAAAAGTGATAAACTTTTTTGGTGATAAGTATATCCTTCCCTATTACAAAAAAATGACTAGGAAAAATGAACCCGAAAAATAAGGTAAGTTATACTCATCTAAAAAATAATTTGCTGTGTAAAATTTCAAATTTTAAAATATCAACCTTTAATTTTAAAACCAAATTTTATTTTCAATTTTAATTTTCAAAGGTACTTTACGCAATCATTTTCTTCATCTAAAACATAAGCGTCTTCATCTTAAACGAATTTTACTTGTATTGTCAGAAACTCCGAATTGTATAGTCCTTATTTATGGGGAGTTTTACCTAACTACTATCTATGATATGAAAGATTAGCAAAGACAAAAAAAATTAAAAAATACATCGATATTTGTCTTCTAAAAATGGGTAAAGCATATTAAAAAAATACATGCAGTCGATAAATTGTAAAGGGTTGAATGAGGTAAATGATGAATATTATAACGTGGTACGTGGACACACAGATACACGATTGTGGTATCTGAGCACTGTTTAATTCGTTTTGATAATATTATTAGAGAAGAGATATTCTTACTACCAAAATCTTCTACTACCATCTCACTACCTATCTAATCACTATTGAATCAATCTTTTCACTTTTTTCAAAAACTTTTTATCATTCTCTCTCTTTGATTCAAGGGTGATTAGATAAGTAGTAAGTTAGTAGTAGGAAATTTTAGTAGTTAGAATATCCTTCCTCATATTATTAACGATTGCTAATTTTGAATATCTCCAGAGTCTCAATAGAGTAGAATATATATACTATAATTTTTTATTAGAGTATATATAATTTTTTATTGGAATGATGGATAAGTGAGTTTGATAATAATTTCTTTTATCATGTTTGGTATAATGATATGTAAGAAATTCCTAGGTAAAAAACATCCCCAACTTTTCACCAAAAGAAAAAAAAAAAAAACATCCCCAACATTTGAGTTTTTCACTAAGGACCAGGAAGAGAAAATCTTTCTTTAGCTATGGTATTTATATTTTCCGTTTATTTCATATTGTGAGTGAAACTTTTTGGACTAAAACGCCCAAAAAAACATTTTGCAGATAAAGAGGACATCATTTCATAATAGAGACCTACAAAATTTTCATCAAAATAAACGTTTCATAATAGACATACAAAATTCAAAAAAAGGAAGGGTAATTTGGTAAATTCAATTAACTTTTTCATCAATATTTTATCATCAATCAAACGTAATATTGTAAAATTAATCTTATTTTTCGGCAATATTTTGACCTATCAAACACCCTTTTAATATTTTTTCGTACAAAACATTTTCCTACCATATTATTAAAAATATTTTTTTTTCCATAAAAAAAAACTCCGTTATACCAAACGTCCCCTTAAAATATTTAAGTTACCATAGTCAAATTCGTGACAAATGGGTCACTTGCCAGTGGGAAAAGAACTTTCCCAAAAACAACGGTCTGCGAAAAGAGCTTACCTATGAGATCAGTGAATGGGTCAATTAATATTAGTTTAAACAAAGAGTTAAACCTCCCCAGGAACAGCCCAAAAAGACCACTTCTAACGACGAAACCTCCAGGAAGCAGTGAATAAAGAATAACTCTTCAGCTTGCATCAATAATGAACGTTATTGATAATATTAATAAAAATAATAAGTATATCCAAAATAATAATAATAATAATAATAATAATAATAATTATAATTATAAGAGCGTTTGTGATGCCCTCGTTATCTCTAAGAATAAATTTCACACAAGCTATATTTCGTCGTCTGTAAGAAAGCTACCTCGTGGGTTTATAGTAAATGTGTGCTACTTTTTTCTTTTTCTTTTGGTTACATAAACGTGTGCTACTTTTGTAATGGGGAAAAAACAAAAAGACATTTCCAACTTCCAAGTCAACAAAGCGACTCCATCTTCTAAAAAAAAGGGAGGGTAATGGACAACCATTATTTGTAAATGGTCAACTTCAAGTGGGTCCATTTTTTTATTTTTTATTTTTATAAGCAAGCGGGTTTATCGGAAATTTTTATTGTGTTTCAGGATCGTGATGGTCCTCCCATTAAAAGAAAAAGAGTGACACGTGTCAATTTTTTTTTTCTCCCTCATCTCTCTTCTCTTTTCAATCTCTTTTTTACTCTCTCTCTCCTCTGTCCCAATATTTTGTGGGGGTGGAAGGGCCAAAATAAGTCTCGGGTTTATCTTAGTTATAACAGACCAGGTGGCATTTAATGTTATAGATATAACAATTGCATATAATTGATAGTTTGAAAAGCAATGTAATATTGTGGGGAAAAAATTGAAATAGTCAAGAATTCAGTCTACCAAAATAATAGTAATAATGAACCATTCAAAATTATACTATTTTGTATTAGGGTTTTTTTTTAAATTACTTTAGATAATTTTATCTAATGTTCATCGAAATATTTTGGGACAGAAATCATGGTGTTTTTGAAATTTTAATTTATTTCAGGATAATAATAATCTTTATCATTCTAATTTTTTAATTTTTCAACCCAAAATAACGTCGTTTTGATGAACATTAGATAAAGTTGTCTAAAATAAAAAAATTCCCTTTGTGTTATAAATGTCTAGATATGTGTGATGTTGCCGAGTTTATGATAACTTACATCTTGAGATCAGGAACTTGCGACTCTTTTTTGTATTTAGTTTGACTTTACTTAAACATAAAATGAGATTTTAAAATGATGGGTTGGACCGTTGGAGTGATAATAGGAAATGGGATATGATATTATGCAAATAATTTTTTTTTATCTTTTACTCTATGTATTTATCTCTAATATTATTTTATTAGAATTTCAACTAATATTTTCTCATTCTCTCTATTCTTGAGATTCTAACTTTAACTTAATGGTGTTACGGTATTAGAAGGAAATAGATAGAGTAGACATGAAAAAAAATATAAGTATAATATTCTATCTCAAAAAAAAAATTCTATCAAAAAATGTTGTCTAAATTGACAACTTAGCACTTGTCTGATGTCTCATTACATAGTAGACGAAAATATGTTTAACTCTATTCAAATTATGGTCTCGTATATATTCACAAAGTATTTGAGCTAAAGCGTACAAACTTGAATTTTTAACAACTTTATGTGGGCATATAATTATTCCGAGTCATTCCACTACACTCCTATGTGAATATTTAGTTGTGTTTAATAAGGGTTATGTTTATCTCATTTTACATGAGATAAATAATTTTTTTACACACACAAGAAGGGTGGATCCTGCTACTCTTTTTTTCTCTCTCCTCTTACATGTGGGTCCCACTTGTAATTTTATTTCTACAACATGAGGTAACAACTTTCCTACAACATAAGAAAAGTATTTCCCATTTAATAATCATAATTATTTATCTTTCCAAAGCTTAAAGTTTTTCATTGTAAATTTATATACAAATCTTTATCTATCTTATCACACATCATTATTATGGGAAAAATGTTTGTGATTTTAAACGACATAAGATTATGTTATTTTAAGAGAAAGACAGACTCACAAAACAATTTTTTATTTAAATTTTAAATTAAAAAAATCACTTACTTTCTCTCTCACATGATTTTTATTTTTTTGTGTCTATCTCTATCCTAAAATGACATAACTTATGTCATTTAAAATGACAAACACCAAACCCCCATTATTATATGGCCTAATAATAAGTATAAGTAAAGGATTTCTCCGGTCACCGGAGATAAAGTTATCTCCAGTGAGCTCAAAACGACGTCATTTTGGGGCGAAAATCAAGTTATTTTTGTAATTATAATATATTGCAGGATTATATTAGTCTTTATCATTATAATTTTTTAATCTTATAACCCAAGACGATATCATTTTGAGCTCACTGGAGATAACTTTATCTCCGGTAACTGGAGAAATACTTTTGCCAATAAGTATTTATTGTTATTTAATAAAAACATGATAAATGATTTTTCTAGTCAATGGAGATAAATTATCTGCGGTGAGCCCAAAATGATATCATTTTGGAACGAAAGTCAAGGTGTTTTTATAATTTTAATTTATTGCAGGATTATATTAGTCTTTATCGTTATAAATTTTTAATTTTACAACCCTAAAACGACGTCATTTTAAACTCCTTGGATATAACTTTATCTTCAGTGCCTCTAACTAGAGAAATATTTTTTGCATAAAAATAATGTGTTAATGATTAACAAATTTATGAAAAAAAATAGTACTATTATATATATATATATAAAAATAATTTATAAATCAATGAGATGTTAAAATTGATAAAGAAAATCAGGTAATTATATCCACGGATCATAATCAAAACTTATGCTTAAATATTTAAAACTCACATGGGTTTGAGATGTTTATATATATCGAAAATACTGCTCTTCTATTGTTGTAAAAATACTATTTTATCCCGTAGACACATTTTTTTTACGATCCGCATGCAGATATTACTAAAGATATGTCTGCAACATATAAGTTATCTATAGCGGCAGTAGAAAAATATAGCTATATATATATATATAACTGAAAGATTATTATTTTATATTATTTTAAAATATTTTCTTAAACCTTAAATAATTATAATTTTAAGCATTGAAATGACCTTAAGAATTATAATTTTAACTCAATGATGGAGTTGTGAACTGAACTACAAAGATTTGGGATCAAATTGAACTACAAAGATTTGGGATCAAACGGTTACAGGGTAAGACCCATGATTTGTTATGAACTTACTTGAGAGACTGGTATTTTTGTTATTACGGCTGTAATGATTATAGTTAGAAAATCTCAATATTAATGATATTTTTCTCACATTTGCCTATTTTGTGCTAATCTTTCCAGAGAGACATCACACCTAGCCCATACTTATTTTGTGAAGAATAAGCAATTATTATTTACTTTTATGATGACCGCTCAGAATTTTATATAATAGTGGGAAATCAAGGAGCAAGAGCTATATTTTATTTAGGCATAGTAAATACTTATACATATACAATGAAGTAAATGAGACTTATATACTATACAAATGTATGATTACAATATGTGATATATGTAATGAAATGATGAAAATTTTGTTAGGATGTAGTAGACCTTGATTTAAATTAATTAGAATGTAAAATATATGTATCTGATTTAGTACCTTGTATAAAGTAACTTAAGAAAATTTGTATTATCTATCAATGTTTATATTTCTCTATTTTATTGTTCTTATAATTAAAGTATAATTTAAGAAATAATATGATATTCTATGTACTAATTAATTATAGAATATGTTACCATCTTTCCCCTTGTGTATTCTAGCAAGTAGCAATAATTATTTGTTGACATTCTCTAACGTCCATGTTGCTGCTGATGTTTTTTTTTTTTTTTTGGTATCAGCTGCTGATGTTTTTATTATTGTAATTATCGACATCTATCAACAATGTGCTCCACCAACATTGCTGTTGACATTGTCGTTGTCACTGTTGTAATATGACAATACAAGCTACATTAAAAGAATATTTCATACTGTATTAAAAAAAATATTTCATAATAATTTAAATTGTCATCATTTACGAATATAAATTTAGTATTTATTCTTGATAAATTATTCAAACAATATAATTCATATCCGATTCATTATTATAATTTTGATTATATAGTAACAGAAGTTGACTCACCAGTATTTTAATCATGCCAAAGTTATATAATGGGAAAAGTATGATTCTTTTTCATTCTAAACCTTTTTTACAAAAAAGATAATGATTATAAATTTATATCTTATATAGTTGTTTATTTGTTTAAGTATAAAAATTCCCATTTAGTTCCAATTAATTATGAACAAATTAGAGTTCAAATACAAATTCTGAAGTAGTGTAATTCGAATTCTGCAATTCAAACTATGGAGGATTATATTGACAATTTTTTTTTTTTACAAACTTACAAACTATACAAAGTTTGACCAGTCAGAAAACTCTTAAATGGAATCTGACTGATCAGACCTAGTGTAATTTATAAATTTGTAAAATAAAATCTGACTCATCAGACCTAGTGTAATTTATAAATTTGTAAGAAAAAATTTCTCAAAATAACCCCTCTCTTTAAACATATCTATTCAAATGCAATCATGATCTTTGAACGTGGTGAAATGAAGTAATTTCTCGCATCTCAAGAATAATATTAGTTACACATGTTTATTTATTGATATTTTTAAATGCAACTAAGGAGAAAAAAAACAAATGATTTCTTATGATTACTTTTTGGAAATTAATCATCTCATGTGAAAAAATGATCATATTATTTGATCATAATCACTTATTGATGATGAGATAAGAGAGAAAAAAATTTATAATTTTTAAATTAATAGTTGTGATCGAATAACATGACCACATGATCACTTTTTTACATTATATGATCCAAATCTATTTTTTAGAGCTAGAAGTTACTTTTAAGTTAAAACTAAAAAAGAGCTTAAAAAAAGTTAAAAGCTGTTTGGTGATCATATAAATTTTTTAACTTAAAAATTATTTAAAATCACACATTTCAAAAAAAGTCTATCTCTATCTATATGACTACTCATTTCAAAAAAGTGCACAATTCAAGAAAAGGGATAAGAGCTTAAAAATGGCTTTTCTTATGAGCTTTTGACTTTTTTCTACATTATAAAAAAAGAAGTTTTTCTCAAAATTTATTTGGTCTAGCTTTTGCTTATAAGGAGATAAAAAGTTAAGAATAAGAGGATCCAAACATGCATTAAGCCTGTTTGGATTATTTTTTTTTTAAGTTAGAAACTGTTTATAAGTTAAAGTAAAAAAAGAGAGAGTTAAATACTGTTTGGTAATTATATACAATTTTTAGCTTAAAAACATATATTTCAAGAAAGCACATTTTTCTATCTATATAGCTCTTCATTCAAAAACACACACATAATTCAAGAAAAGTTAATAAAAACTTAATAAAAGCTCTTTCTATGAGTTTTTTGCTTTTAATTTTTGTCTTCATTATAAAATAGTACTTTTCATTATAAGATTTTTTTTCAAAATCTGTTTGCCCTAACTTCTGCTTATAAATAATTTCTAGTTTAAAAAATAAAGAGAATCTAAACAGGCATTAAGAGATTATGTATTATTTGTTTTGATAAACAAAAGAAAGTAAAAGATAAAGAAGAAAAAAGCAACAATAATAAAGAGATTGATGTTATAAACCCTTTATTCATATGTATCATCATTTTTTCTTCACGTGTGTGAACTATGATCGAAATTGTTATTGCAAACACCTGATTTGTTGATTTGTGTAAATCCAAATTATAAATATTTAAAAAACAAATTATCCTAGGCCTGTTATTTTATTTAAGCATGTTAGATGTTCAATAATTAAAATAATAATATTTTATTACTTAAGATTATTAAAATAATTATTTTATTTAAAATAAATAATATAATATAGACTTGATATATAAAAAAAGCCAATAACTTACATTTTACATAGTTTTTTTTTTTTAAATTTAAATCAATGTAATACATCGAATCTAACCTATTATAAATGGGTTTTATAAGAATTATGTTGTAAGAAAAATGATTGTGTTATGTTATAGAGATTTGTTATGCGTGCCAGAGTTTTTTTTGCTGTGGGTCCCACAAAATGTTGTGTGTAGAAAAAATTTTATGATCATGTTAAATGATAGATGATAAACCCATTATAAATTATGGTGTAAAACCCTCTTAACTGCGCATTTACATCCCAATGGCAAGTGTAGAAGAGGAGATGCATAAGTTAAAAAAGAAAAGAGAGATGATATGCAAAATGGTGAACTGTCACGCGTAAGCCACACACGTGCCCATTACATTTTTTGTTTTTCACATTTGTTTTTTCAGGACCACACCGTATTTAATGGATCAATACACATAACACAAATAGGTCATTCATTTTTTATATAGTGAAATGTGAGCTCACAGTGACCCTCCTCCGATTATATCCCTATTCCTTGCCGTTGAATATCCTTAGCCTAACCATAACCATGACCATGTCTAACTCTAACACTAATCCAAACGGAGATTCCCGAGCCACAACCCGAATGCTCCACCCGCAGGATCCGAATAGCTCCGCGGACCCTCAGGTTCCGCTTCGGAATCTCTCCTTGGTTCGGACGAGAATGGATTCTCTACAACGCTTCCTATCGCAATCTATTAACTCCAACGCTCCCGTCACAAATGATCAGATCACAACCGTCTCCAACCAGATCGTCGCCGCCATCCACCAGATCATCGTCAACGGCGCCGCCTTAGTCTCTTACTCCCAAAACATCACCGCCGCCGGAGCCTCCGTGTTCCCGCAGGATCCGCCGCCGCCGCATCCGAAGAAGCCGAGGCTTGAATCCTCCGCCGCCGTCGCCGACAAGGCGAAACAGGTGCTCGATCTGAAAGTCGAGGCTGCAGAAGACGACGACGCAGCAGAAGACTGCGACGACGATTGCGAGATCGTGGAGCTCGACGCCATGGAATTGCTCGCGGAGCACATTCATTTCTGCGAGATATGCGGGAAAGGTTTCAGGCGCGATGCGAATCTTCGTATGCACATGCGCGCGCACGGGAACCAGTTCAAGACGCCGGAAGCGTTGGCGAAGCCTTTGGAGGAGGTGGCCGGAGCCACGCGCCGGCGAGCGACGCGATTCTCTTGTCCGTTCGAAGGCTGCAACAGGAACAAGGTGCACCGGAAGTTCAGGCCGTTGAAGTCGATCGTTTGCGTGAAGAATCATTTCAAGAGGAGTCACTGTCCGAAGATGTACTCGTGTAACCGTTGCCACAAGAAGAATTTCTCGGTGCTCTCCGATTTGAAGAGCCACATGAAGCACTGTGGAGAGTCGAGGTGGAAGTGCTCGTGTGGGACCACTTTTTCAAGGAAGGACAAGTTGTTCGGTCACATCGCTCTGTTTGAAGGTCACATGCCTGCTCTTGCTTTCGATGAAGAGAAAGGGAAACGAGTGGTGGAGGAAGAAGATCAAGATCAAGATCAAGATCCAACGGTGATGACGGAAAGTGAATTGGGTAATTGTTTTCTTGATGATGGGTTCTTTGATGATTTTGGGTCCATTGATAACTACTCTTTGGGTGAAGTTTTGGGGTTTCCTAGTAATTTGACATGACTTGTTGTTTGTCTCTCATTTTTTTTTTACATCAGATTCAGATATTATTATTATTACACATATGGCTTATATTTAGGGGATTCATATTCTATTAGTAGATTTGTATTTATATGTCTTTTTATGTTCATTGTTCATTCGAAAGAAGGTGGTTTTGAGACTTTCTTATTTTGAGAACTCTGTTTTTCTGTAATTATTATATAATAAGGTTTGAGAGTTGAGAATCCAAGTTTCACATATGCTGGTGCACTTTATATTATCATTTCAGGTCACTTCACTCTTTAGGCTAATCATACCAAATTCTTTGTTCATTGAAAATGATATGACAATGAATTGAACCAATAAGGCAATAACTCATTGAATCAAAGCATTTGACAAAAATTCTTGGGGGTGTTAAGCATCAATTTGGAAGGAATCGCAGATTGACCAACAGGGATTGGTTTAAGCGGTAAGATATTTGGGTTCGCTTAAGCAAGGTCGAGTTCGAGACTTTGTGTATGCAGAAAATCCTTGTGTATGCAGAAAATTCTCGTTGGAAGATTCATCTGCCAATATTAGGTAACCGATGCGGGTTGGACCGGACATAGTCGGGGCTTCGCCCCGAAACCAGTGCAATAAAAAAAAATGTATCGCAGATTGATTTAACATTCATGAAACTAGATTTATAGACATAGATGCGCCTATAGAGTGGGAAAGTACTGGGTTACTTCGTTCTGGATGATGAATGAGTTGGGAATTGGTTCTTGTTATATCACCACATTGTTTCCTGTAGTACCTGCAAATATTCCAACTGATAAAATCCTTGCATTTGAGATGAGGGATCTATATTTCCACAAAACGATACTTTCGCTTAGCTGATTTTTATTTTTAAATATTTTTCTTTTCTCCCGTAGTCATAAAATTAGACATGTGTATTAGAGTGAATCTTTTTTTTCTCCAAAAATTAAAAGGCACCACTACATTTTTCTCTAAAAAGGTTTTCGTCTCTAAATTAGCCCATTATAAATTGTAAATATTTATCAAATTAGTCCTTTTTATATCACCACTTTAGTTTTTTATTTTTTATGGATTGATTTATTGGAAATTTTTTTGAAGCACTAATCTAATGATACCCTAATCTTTGAAATACAAATAAAAAATTTACTCTTATTATTATCATAATACAGATTGCTAATATCCAAATGTTTTTAAAGACTAAGGTCGTAGACTCGTAACACCTTTGTTTTGGGAGTATCAAATTATTATTATCAAAGTAAGAATAATCTATTGTAATAATAATAAGAACAGTCTATTATAATAATTAGATTGCAAGTTGCCACCTGTAAACACAACTTGCTTGTTTTAATTATATATAAGTTGCATATGTAGATTCTGTACACATAGTGGACGACTTTGTCAATAATTTCAAAATAGTATTTATATATTCTTCGTGATTTTTAAAAGAAACAATACACACACATATATATATATATATATATATATATATATATAATCATTTCTATAGCCGTTTTACGTACAACAATGACATATGTGTGATTATGATTCCTCACATTTTACGCTTTAATCTTTTGTATGGTTATGATTTTCCATATTTAAAATTTTCATGTATATATATGACAAGTATTTGACTACTGCACATACAAAAGCTGCAAAAATGTAAACCATATATATATATATATATATATATATATATATATCCTGCCCATATATATATAGAGGAGGGATATTGAAATAACCAATTAGTGTTACTACCAATCAATTTCACCGTTAGATCGATTATATGGATCAAACGGTTACATTTATTTGTATCTTTGTATGGTTATGATTTCTCATATTTTATACTTAATATTTATTTCCATCTTTGTATGGTTATGATTTCTCATATTTAATGCTTTCACATTAATTATGGGAAACATAACCATACAAAGATAAAAATAAATATAACCGTTGATCCACATAATCGATCTAACGGTAAATTGATTGGTAGTAACACTAATTGGTTGTTACAATATCCATATATATATATATATATATATATATATCAAAGTCATTTCTGAAGCCGTTGCACGTATAACAAGTCATTTTTTGTAGCCACTGCACATACAGCAAGCTAGGATACGAACCCAGATCTTGATTTTTTTTGTATGAAAAGCCGTGGGGCTCACTTTTTTATGTTAGTGCAGCTCTTTCTTTGTAGCCGCTACATAAAAAGTGTTATATATATATATATATATATATATAGGCAGAATCATGATAAGAATAATAAGTCTTATACCAAATCTTAGCTATTAATTTTTTTTTTTTTTTTTGCATCTAATGATTAAAATGTATTGGGTCCAAACTGTTTATTTATTTTTATTTAAAAAGTGTTAAGCGGTCTAGACTGATGGGCTGGGCTAGCCCGGTCAACACAAAAAAACTGTTCTTCAGATCAGGTATTGTTCCACAAAACAAACTCTAAAAAACTGGGCCTGTTTCACACGTTCGATATTCCGAATTTTTTCATGGTAATAAAGAATAATGCTACAGCCTACAGGAATGTTGACATCAAATTCATATCTATAGATATTCATGAGAGAGTATGACGATATGAATTATGTTTGCATTGCAATTGCATCACTGCCTCAATCATCCGCCACCACCTTTATTCTTAGTTCACGAGTGTAATGCCTTAGTTTTGAACAATCCCACAGTACGTTTTACCGTATCGCATTTGATTTTTATACAACCACGTGAAGTGTATTGAGGAAAAAGATCATTGTCTCTCTATATATAATTTGTAAAGACAACCATGCAACCAAAACATTTGAACATCTTTTCGGCAATTTGAGACACATCATTCTCTGAACAAACAAGAATAATATTTCATTGTTGTGAAAAGCAAGGGCTCACTCACAATGTTGGTTTCTTTGGAAGCCTTGGCAATGGCAGGCACAAGCGATGTGGAATGTCCCATTGATATTGAAGAATGGGAACGCAGAGATTTGGAGCAATATCCACCACCCCATTTATTAGCTGATGAAGAAGAAGGAAAAAATGATGGATCGAGAAGGGAATATGACAAGGAAGAATATTGTGTCACCTTTTCCGATCATCAAGAAAAGGTTGATAGAACTATGGAAAACGAGAAGCTAGAATACATGACTACTTCAATAAAAATAATGGCGAGAGCACTTGCAACATTAATCATGATCTTGTGTTATAAGCACAAGAGATTCAGGTTCTAAGTATTAGGTAGCATCATTAATAATTTGAGGTATTAAGTTTAGGTTTTATAAGAGTTATTTGTTGGAAAAATGATTGTGTTATGTTATAGAGATTCGTTTTGCGTGTCGGAATTTATTTATTTTTTTTGCTGCGGGCCCCAAAAAATATTGTGTATGTAGGAAAGTTTTTGTGGTCATGTTAAATGATAGATGATAAACCCATTAAGTTTACACGGAAACGCGTTTTATCTTTCATGTATTCGATGTTTCAAGCTCGTTTGGCTCCTCTCCACATGAGAATTACTAGTCATGACATTTTTGTGTGGAGGGAGGATATTCTTATTACCAAAATTTTCTACTACTAATTTACTACTTATCTAATCACCATTGAATCAAAGAGAGAGAATATTAAAAAAAAAATTGAAAAAAGAGAAAATATTGATCCAATGGTAATTAGATAGGTAGTAAATTGGTAGTAAAATTTTTTGATAGTAAGAATATTCCTCATCTTTTTTGTGAAAGTAAAGAGAATTTGGTTGTAGTTTGTGAATGAAAATGGCTATATAACTGAAAAGCATATATATATGTATTTTTTTTTATGCGAGTTTAATATTAATACATGTAAATCTTTCAGTGTAAACTTTTCTTACACTGCATATTAATATTTTATTTAATAAGTTTAGTTGTATCAATAACTCAATTGCTGGTTCAACCGAATCAATATAGTAATTGATAAAATGAGGGAGAAATTTTAAAATTTTTATTAAATACAAATATAAACTAGATAAAATATTCTTTTAAATCTTAATCATCATTTTTGGCGAGAATGGCAAATAGAATTCTGTGCACGAGACGTGACTCGTGAGTGTCTTAAAAGTCTAAAGTCTTCCTTGACTGTTTGAAGTTTGATATAATTTTGAATTGACTTTTTAAAGGTCTTCATAAGAATAATGATATTCACACTCCAATAATTGGTAATCCTTTTGCGTTTTTTCTTTTTTTGAAAAACATATTGTGGAAAATTATGGGTAAAGTGTGTGTCATTTTAAATGATGTAAATTTGTGTCATTTTAAGAGAGAGAAAGAGATAGATAAAAAAGAAGAGAGAGTTGACAAAAAAAATAAAGATATGGGTCTCACAGAGTGAAAGGATATAAGTTGTGTCATTTAAAATGATAAACATTTTTCCCTAAAATTATGCAAAAATATTAAAAAATTATTAAGTATCCTTAAATCTTTGAAAAAAAAAAATTGGTCCACTAAATTATTCTTTTATTTAGGTAATTTCCTTTTTCACTTTACTTATTAAGAAGTAAAAATAAAATTAAGAAACAAATAAATATAATCTATATGAAATGAGCCAGCTTAAATTACTCGCGATCCAAATGAAATTAGGTTAAGATGATAATTTATCAAACCGAACTATACCTCTTTACAAATTAAATTGATCAAAATAAAAGTTTTTTATTCTAAACCTACATTTGTCAATTCAAATTAGAGTAAAGTCCCATTTGGATCTCTAAAAAAAATATTAAAAAAATATTAAGTCCCCATTTTCATCCCTTACAAAAAAAAGTCAACTTTTGATCTATCTACGATTTCAGTTCTTTGAAAATGTGGTCCCTTAAAATTTAACGATAAGATCCAATTTAATCCTTAAAAAATGACTAATATGAGTATTTTTTTTAATATGGCTAAGGGGCAGAAGTGGAGGACCGTATTTTTTATTAGGGACCTAAATTAGGCTTTACTCTTCAAACTATCAATTTGCATAGGATATCTCTTCACTCGTACCAATTTCCTTTGGGTGCTTTATGATAAAATATTTAGGACCCGTTTGGATAGATTTTTTCTCTCTCCAAAAGTTTTTTTTAAAGCACTTTTTACTATAATTTCGTTTGGAAGTCTGTTTTAAAAATCAGACAAAGTTAAAAAAAAAAAAACCAAAAATTCGCATTTTTGGAAGTTAAATCTTTAGTTTTAAAAAAATAGAAGTTAAAAAATAATGAAGTATTTCTTTAAAAATATAAATAATTTTAATAAAAATACTTTTAAAATAAGCAAAGCATAACAAACTGCATATAAATACTATTTATACATAAATTAATGTCCCCTCCTAAACTGTTACATCGCGTTTGAATAATTAATAACATGGTGGATCAATCAAATTTAGTGGCGCTTGGTAGATGACTATTTTTTGATTCCCGATAAATTGATTAATTATGGAAATCTTATTTATTTACGTTTAGTACACCGTACAAGGATTGGAAAAAAAATTAAATTTTAAAAGATGAAGCATAATTCGATTTCAAAATAGCACAGGATAGATGATATTTTTAAAATCTCATCCTGGGAAAAAATACACCAAAATTTTCGGGACCAAAAATACCACCGGATAAGTAGTATTCTTAAAATCTAGTGGGATAATGCACCATATTTTTTTAGGACAAAAATATATATTTTTTGTACTGTTTTCATCCCTTTCTCTCTCTCTTCTCCACCCAAAGCAAGCTTTGGACCATCGAGTCCAAGCTTGATGTCACATAATATTCTTTCCCCAGAGTCTCGAGTTCATATACATTATATTCCCTTTGCATAGTATCAAGCTCATAATCAATAGATTGTACTGCAGAACATCCTCTTCTGGTTAAGACCTTAGGCTCAGAAACTTCAATGAATCTTGCTCTAGCTGTTGTTGGAGGAGACTTTATTCTTTCCTCCTCGGCGTATGGAGCTACAGAGGATAATTCTTCATCCAATGCTTTGCGCGGTACAAGAAGATGTTGTTACAAATATACAACTTCCAACTCTAACAGTGCAATTTCTTTAATAATTCTGTTGTTGGCTGGAGTCACAAAAAAAATAAATAAACAAAAAACAAAACTTGACAAACAAAAAACAAAACGAGAACAAGAAAGTCATACCAGACATATAAATTAACAATGAGATTGAGAGTTATCATGTTATTTTTATAAAATTACCTTAGATTTTCAGGAATATTTGTCAATCAACCAAATATAGATTTTGAATCAATATTTGGAGTAATATTTTGATATACTAAACATCTTTTTAGTCACATTTCCGAAAAATTAACTTTTCTAACATATTCCTAAAAATTATGATTCAAAAAAAAAAAAAAAATTTATCTTCTGTTGAACGCTGCTATAGCATCTAACCTAAAAGGATATTACGATAGCTAGATCAAATTCTGGTCTTAGTCAACGTATCCGGTCAAGCATTGTTCTATAATACGGATGAATCCCATATCAATGGGCAAGTTTTTTTCTTTTTTTTTCTTTTTTCTTTTTCCCTTTTAAAAAATCTAATATTTTAATATTGAATTATCGTATAATAATACTTGCACATACCCTATGCTCCTAAACCATTCACAGACTCTACCAATGCAAATCATCAGAGTAGTGAAAAAAAATTATAAAAATAAAGTCAGGACAAGGACAACTATATATTTTTTTTAAAAGGAAATTCTCTCGTTCTTCGCTTAAAAAAATGAAATATCTGTTTATACGGAAAGTTCATAAATGTCTAAAGTAAAAAAAAAAAAAAAAACACTTAGCAAATTATTGTAATTTTATTTTAAAAACTAGGGTTATACTTATATAATGTTACATAAAAAATATTATTTGATCCTATACAAACATAAAAGAAGAGAGAGAAAATGAGTTGAGAAAAGAGAAAATAAAAAATTATGGACCCCACGTCTCTTTATTTGTGTAGAAAAAGAAACTTACATCATATTACATAATAAATGTGTTTTCCTCAAAACTATATCTTTCTTTAGATTTGTTTTTTAGGCGAAATATCGCAGGCTTTTAAACGTGTTTCTTGCATGCACTTCCACACATTAAGGATAGACGTATTCGCTGACATACGCAAACCAGCTACCCCACTTCAAGATATTCGTATTACCACCTTATAACAAATAAAATATGGGTTCCTATAACTTTTGCAGTAATATTAGGATAGGATTTTGGATACTGATATTATTTTTATATAAAAAAAAAGCAAGTAAGATCTATTTGTTTGTGTCTGCTGTACTCAATAAAATTATACAGTCCCTACAGAAAATTTGCACCCATAGAAGATATGAACTTTTTCCATACAACATCCGTGAATTGTGCCTAAACTTAAAAATAAAGTCACGACAACTACATTTCTTAAAAGGGCATTTTCTTTCCTCGCTAAAAAAATGGAGCAGATGTTTATAAAGAAAATTACAAGGAAAAAGAGTTCATAAATGTCAAAAGTCAAAAAAAAAAAAAAAACTTCAAAATTATATCTTTCTTTAAATTTGTTATATAAGTAAAATATGGCTTCGTCAATTTTTAGGTACCACACGTGAGCCACTAAGTGCATATTTGAGATATTTTCTTAAAAAAAAAAAAACACTTATCATTTATTATTTTTTTTGAAGAAATTATTACTTTTAAAAAAATTAATCAAATACATTGTTTTTATTCTAAATCAAAATCTTTAATTCTGAGTGCTGAGTGAATTGGTACTCCCAGTCAGTCCCTCTCTTCAATGCATTTTTTCCCGTATAATGGGAGTACTAAATTAGACATTTTTCTTTTCCAAATAAAAAAAGTATGCCATTGAAATCCATATTTTTATTCATAATGTTTATATTACTCTTTTTTTTGGAAACAATGTTTATATTACTCTTGTATACGATGAATGCACTTTAAATGCAGCCATGTGTATAATTTGTGGCCTATGAAATTCATTTCCCGATTCCTTGGATAAATGCTATTATACCGTTCACACTGCTACTTTTTGAATTTAAAACCGTTCGTGCGGTCAGAGATTTTGGGATGAGTTGAAATTTCTAGTCAAAGGATCATTCTTCAAAATAGGTTCCGTTGTAATATGGCCTAGGTACCTTATACAATAATGAGAAGTTTATTTTAAAAATATTAAAATTTATAATCACTTCAACTATACTATTGAGCTATGATGCACGGACACGGACACGGGACACGGGTCACGATATGACACGACACGCCGACACGTTAATTTTAAAAAATGACATATTTCGACACGTTGGGACACGTTTTGATATTAAATAAAAATTTTAATATATATAATATAATTCTTATTTAATACATATAAGAGTCCATAATAAGTCATATAACCAATCAAATATTTAAATTTCATAACATTAATATAAGTATAAATAATTTTTCAGTGGGGCAATGCCCCATGTATTTACCAAAAAAAAAAAATTATAATAATTTTTCATACTTTGTTAATGTTTAATGTCAAATTTCATAACAGACAAAAATTAATTTATAAATTATTTCTTTTATATTTAGTTAACAAAATAAAATTAAGATTAAAAAAAAAAAAAGTGTCTGAGCTTGTCACCAAATGTTGACTGCGTGTCTCCAAGTATTGACCACGTGTCGGAGAGTTGACCGCGTGTCCCCAAATGTTGACTGCGTGTCGGACGCGTGTCCCACACGCAACCGTGCATATGAGCTGTTCAGTGTTCACCCTGCTATTTTTGGTCGTAACCAATAAATGGATTATTCGTATTCTTTTTTTGGAAATGCTCGTGTGGTCAGAGATTTGAATTAAGGGCGAAGCCTATATTCATGGAGAGTGATTTTTTTACTTTTTTGTTGAGTACATGAAAAGCCCGTGCACCCTTTACCTTTCAGTGCGCAGGCAAAAAAGAACAAGGTATAACATTGTCACATATATATAATGTACCCTACATGCTTTGTCCTTTGTCACTTTTCCTAAGTCTAATTAAACAAGACAATCTAGGTACTTTCTGGGGGAATAGAAATGTCGGTTGAAGCTTTTGCAATGGCTGGTGTCGATTACATGGAGTGTCCAATCAATCTTTGTGCATTGGAGCAGAGTTTTAATCAGCTGGGGTCACCACAGGCTAAGCCTGGGAGACATGACCCAAGTTTGAGTCCTCTAAATGAGAAAAGCAACACAACTAGTTTGAGTTTGGATATTGGCATGGAGTGGACGAAAATGAAGATGCGTGAATGGGCTACAGCTGTTGCTTCAAATAATGAGACGAAAGCTAATCTTAGAGTTTCAGAGATAGCACTTATAATGATGGATAATCACTCAATGCGAGGAAAACTAGACACTTTTTCTTAATTTCTAGTGATTTGATTCTAATTTGATTCTTTTGTATCGTCCATATATATTCTTTTATTCAGCTTTTTTACATATAACCCATCAAGTAAATTTTTGTTGTCTTGATTACCACAAAAAAAAAGAAATTTGTTTGTCTTTGCCTTATATCAGTCTCACTTCCTTTTAAATGGATGAAAAGCAATCGATCAGGGTGGAAGATGAAGGAGCAAATCATTTGGTTAAGCTGAAAGATAGAAAACTAGAACGAGTGTTGATTGCCTCTCGAATAAATCTAAGTCAGAGACCAAGGGAGAGTGCATCCTCTTATGTGTTAATTAACATGATCATGGGACAATCATAACCATTCATAGGTGGGTTAATGGTAATAAGGAAGGAGAGAAAAAAAATAAAAATTAGAAAATTACATAATCATCACCATTAATTTAATTATTAATGGTTAAAATCCTCTCACATGACATGATCATGTTAAATTCCGAGACTCAAGAGGCACTAGGGTGCAGGCTTACCCTTTACTTTTGTGAAAAAATTAAATATTCTAATTACAAGAAATAACCATTCCGCAATTGAAGTCATTAACAAATAAATAGGTTACAACCAATGTTACTACCAACCCATCTTACCATTAAATTAGTGATCTTATCCGACGGTCCTGATTTAATGTATATATAGCCCTCTTTCTCCCCTCTTTCTCCCTTCCCTTCTCTCTCTCTCTCGCTATGCCCATCATCGCTGCGGCCGCCCATCATCCGCTGCCGAGCCGCCGCACTCTTCCATCACTGCCACTGCCGCACTCTTCCACCGCATCGCCGCCGTCACCATGATCAACATGTGCAATAACAGACATGTTATGGGACGAAGCTCATCTGCTGTAAATTTGATTTTCATTATGAGTTCAGTGACGGAAGAAAGAAAAATAGTACCAACAAAAGCTAATCCTGAAAAGAAAGTAACTTTTTTAAGAAAAATATTTTAATCTGATAACATATAACAAAATTTCATTCGCAAGTATTTTTTTCTAATAAAATATTGAATATATACCAATCCCGTGCAACAAACAGCAAAAAAAAAATTAGTCAATAGAATGAGCTTAGTTAAAAAAGTTACTTTCTTATGCGACGAAGCTCGTACTTGCGGCGGCGATGCGGTGGAAGAGTGCGGCGGTGGCAGTGATATATATATATATATATATATATATATATATATAGATCACTAATTTAACGGTAAGATGGGTTGGAGTAACATTGGTTGTAACCCTAGTTGGTTGTTACAATATCCTACCCCTATATATATATATATATATATATATATATATATATATATATATATATATATATATTAATTGAGGAGAGATATTCTTACTACTATAATTTTCTACTACTAATTCACTACATATCTAATCAATATTTTCTCTTTTTTCAAAAACTATTTAGCATTATCTTTCTTTTATCCAATGATGATTAGATAAGTAGTAAGTTGGTAGTAGAAAATTTTGATAGTAAAAATATCTTCCTTATATTAATTACTAGATGGTATTATTTAAATAATATATATTTGCACGAGAAATATTTTAAGTTTTTTCTTAAAAATAACAACCAAAATCTGATTCCAACTAAGCCCAAATAAAAATTGTCTTTTCAGAGGGTGTTTGGTAGGCAGAATCTACCGGAAATCTAGAGAAAGTGATATAGGCAAAAAAATGTTTACCATGTTTGGTAAGTGGTGAAGACCAAAATAATCAGTATAATATATTGACCGAGAAATTTTTTTGTACTAGACGATGGCACAAATAAATGCCATTTAAACCGTGGTATTAATTAATCCACCAATTGTGATACCTGTTTTGCAATTTTGAAGACCAAAATGTCCTGAAAAAGGCAACTTTCGAGTACAACTACTGCGATTTGTGTCAACGTGAGATCTACTTTCGACCACAGCTTGTTTTTGTCTGTGTTCGCTCCGTCTGCGTTGTGTGGGTGGTATGTACAAAGTCTAGTTTCCGAAAAGAGATTTGTGTTAGCATGAGATCTACTTTCGACCACCTCAATTTTCATATTAGAACTTGGACATGTTAAATTCTATGTAGCACTCCCTTCATATTTAATAACTCATTATCCTTCTCAATAGGCTTCTCCATAAGTTATAATTTACTAATAGACTGCACACTTTCTGTAACATCAATGGACCCATGAATCGGTTCTACGTCAATTAAAGGGAGCACTGTCTTCATCTCTGCAACATATTCATCTTCACAACATTTTCCATTATCACAGACAGATATCTGGGATATCCCCAATGCGGGAGAAAGGAAGAGAGGTTCACGATATTTTTTAGTTGCTATTTTGAAACTTGATTGGAATGCTTTATCATATGTTTGCTGCAATTCATTGAATATTTTAACATAATGGGTAATTTGGTAATTTTTTTCAATATTTCACCATAAAACTATATTGTAAAACTTTTAATTATAAAAAGATATCAAAAAAAAATTTCACCATATTCTCGGCAATTTTTTGTTACCGGTAATAAAAAATTTCTCCCATATCAAACGCCCTCTCAAAATAAACAAAAAAAGAACTTAATTAGAATAAGATTAAGAGTCTGATTATGTTTTGTAAAATAATTATAAAAATAAATATTTTCTGTTGTTTTTTTTGTTTCTAAAAGTTAAAAGTAAAAACAACTCAAATATGTTTTTTTTTTTTAACAAAAGCAGTTACAATTTTAAAATTTTTTTAACAAAATAAGCTTTATCAAACGAATTTTTTTTTTTTTGAAATCTAAAAACTATTTTTTTTAGTAAAAGACGAAAGAATAGTTCGTTCTATGCTCAGCACACGGCTCCGTAACTAAAAACTAATTTTAGAAACAATATTCAAACATAGCTAAGTTCCCCTTGAAAATGAATATTTATATGTTTCCCTTTTTCATATTTGATTATGGGAAAATATTTTCTCATGTTACATGAGAATTCAATTTTCATGTTAGTGACCCTTCGATTTGCGTGCAAAACTTTATTTTCTTCTTAAAATAAAAGAAAAAAAGTGATGGGTCCACTTTTATGTTTGTGTCACAACATAAGAATTGAATTCTCTTGCAATATGAGAAAATCAAATCCCTTGATTATGTATAAAAATGAAAGAAAAAAATTCCCTGCAGTTTTTCAAGAGGTATAGGCAGGTTCAGGAATCAGGGCTTCCTTGCATGGATTTTTTCATTAAAAAAAAATGAACTATTTTGAATTGGGCTAGTCTTTATCATCTGGGCTGTTTAGGCGACTCTTTATCATCTGGGCTTGTTTGGGCGACTCTTTGTCATCTGGCCTTGTATGTCTCTTTGAATTGGGTCAAGTTTCAACTAAATTACTTTGGGTTTGGATTAACAAGTTTTGTTTTGTTTTTTCTTTTGAGCTTACCTGTTTTCGTTTTAAGAATATTGAACAAATTTTATTTAGATATAGGTTTTAGACAGGTTAATGCTTATTAAATTAATTTTTAAAAGGTTCGATTTTTTTTATTTAGCATGACGATTTCTTTAGGTTACTTATTAGGTCTAGTAGGCATTTCCATTTTTACTAGTGAAAAAATTTCAGTTAGAAAAATAAACATTAGATTAAATAGGAGAAGAAAAATAAAAGAAAATATTAAAAACAAGTGAAAAATACAAAATGACTAAAATTGATAAAAAAAAATAAAAAATTGTGAGTTGGTTGAAATAGGGTTTCGTTTTGTTGCTCTTTGATTTGTCAACTTATTTCTCTTGTTTATATCAATCGACATGTTGTTTGGTTTAAATTGATCTATCACTAAACAAACATTGAACATTTTAATTCACTTCAGAGGAGACATCAACGTAAACATATGAATAGAATAGATACATGAAAATAATAAAATAAAAAATTACAAGATACTTATAATAGGATCTGAATTGGTCACAATTTAAAATTAGGATCTAAATAGTCTTCGTGATGATCGCAGGTTTTTAAACGTGTTTCTTGCATGCAGCTCCAGACACTAAGGATAGCATTGTAAGAGTTATGACGTAATTGCTGACATACTCAAACCAACTACCTCACTTCAAGATATTTACATTACCCACGTTATTACAAACAAAAGAAATGAACTTTGTCCATGTAACATCCGTGATTTGCTTTTATTTTTAGTTGCATAACCTTAAACAAGGAACAACCTTAATTGTTTGGTTGTTTTGGTATATATAAATGCTCCTACCTCAATTACGATTTACAAGCATCATAATCATCCTCCACCTTGATCCTAGTAATTAATTAAGCCATGTCTATTGAAGCTATGGCAATGGCAGGCATAGATTACAAAGAATGTACCATTAGTTTGGAAGAGTACTGTGATACCCGTTGCCAAGAGCAACCTCCTTTGTACCTTCAGGCTAATGTGGATGCAGAGTGGATGAAAGCAAAGCTTCGAGAATGGGCTAAAGCCGTTGCTTCCAATTCCAAGCAAGAAGAGACGGTATTTTATGTCACAAATGAGATATGCAAAGTGTAGTATAGTGTTTAGTACATGTATTAGAAAGTGATCATAGAACATAACGCGGTTCTATTCTATATATGATATAATTTAAAAACAGAACGAAATGCTGCATTTTAGTTCTATTTAAAAGAGTGAATTCAGTAACTTCCGTTTCATTTTAGGGGAAAGTTATATTTATAAACTTTTTGTTTACAAACTACATTGTGTCTGACCGTCAGACTTCAATCAAGAGTGTATAACTGGTCACACTTAGTGTAGTTTGTAAGGAAAAAAATTCGTCAATATAACATTCCCCTTCATTTTATACACGTTCCCGAAAATGCCAGAAGTTGTAATGAGAACTTGGATAATCTCTCTCATTTTATTATTCTATTCCTTTGGAGAGTTTGGAGGAGTATTATGAAATTTTATTGCAAGTAGTGTTAATAAGTCATCATCTTATTGCAAGCATCTTTGCAGCTACTTTATAAATTTTAGTGATAATCAAACGCATACAAGCATAAACATGGTAAAATTCCTGCAATTGATAATCAGCAACAAAGTGTCCTGGATTCCCACTAGGAAACTCTATTAGCAGAAGGCTTTCACTTACGAGTTGCTTCGGCCCTTTCTGATGGTAACTTAATGGGGAGCCTGTATTATAAAAGCTGCACAAAGTGAATTCCTAGAATAACTAAGAGAAACAAAATAAACACCAGGTTTGCATAAGTTTCAGGGTTAAGGTCCTTTGTTTTTTCTGTTTAACATTAATCTTCATATTTTCATTCATATAAATTGCAATTCCTGTATTATACACTTATTAGAGTATTAATTCCCATTTTTCATGAATAATTGATACCTATAATTTTCACTTGATAATATGAGGATTACTCACTCTTTTTACACTTGGAATACAATAGCACCTACATTTTAAAATCAAATCAAGCTGTTAAAAAGGGATATTATTATACAACATAAAAAAAAATGGTCTAAAATTATGAATATTCTCATCTTCCACCCGACAACTCAATGGCATCATGGTTATAAACCGAATCTTCTCCCCAATCTAATCTTCTTTGTAGTCTCTCAAAATCATGCCTCCGAGTGACCTCCATATTCTGCCATTCCTCCCACCTTTCAGCCAGACCTTCTCCCTCTAGCATTCTTACAACATCTGACATTGCTGGACGATCCTCTGGCGATGCTTGCGTGCATAGTAACGCAACTTGTGTAATCATTTCAACCTCTTCTATGTTGTAATTTTTATCAAGGTTGCTGTCAACAATAGTATCTAGTCTTTTCTCCCGTTGAAGTTTCTTAACCTATATAAAGCACAAAATATAGCAAAAACAGTAACCAATAAGTATAAACTAAATGATACGGAGCTTATTTTTTAAGATAACAAGCACAAGCACCGTTAAGGCAAAAGCACATATTTTAGCAACATTATCTAAGGTAGGGGTGTTCACAAGCAAAGCATGTATTCTTTAAAAGTGGGCTCGACACTACATTTAAACTTAAAACCTTAGGACCTGTTTGGAGCACCTGATAACGAAGATAGGATAGGATAACTTATCATATCCTATTTTTATCTTTTGTTTGGTGGGTCAACAAATTATGATTAGCTTATCTTATTGTCTCATTTTATCGTATCCAATACATAATTTTTTATCCTATGGGGGGAGCTGGGTATTCAACAGAATAGAATATCCAATATATCCCCACGCTACCTCCCTTCCAAACCAGCTTAATCAAACACAGGACATGATATAAGCTTATCAGCCCCATATCATATCCCACCCTTATCTAACTCTCTTATCCTATCATGTCCACCAAACGAACCCTTAAGGTATTGAGTTCATGATTCATTTTAATTATATGGTCCTTACATAATTCCATTCCTAAATAATGTAGGACTTCAACATTCAGACTTGAATTCCCAACAAAAGCACCAAGTGGCATGCACAAGTTCCAAGCATGTTCAGCCAAATAAGAAACAACCAGATAGACATAAAGGAGCAAACAAGGTCATGATAGTAAAATGAGGTTTTCTCACATGGTCAAGCAATAAGACATCATCTTCGTCTTCCAAACGTGAGAAATCAATTGCACGTTGACCTGTAACAAGTTCCAAAAGCATAACCCCATAACCAAAAACATCTGTCCTTTCTGAAGATTTTCCTGTGGACAAGTATTCGGGAGCTATATGGCCCATTGTCCCACGAACTTGAGTTGTTACATTAGTCTTTCGAACATCGACTAATTTAGCCAAACCAAAGTCACCAACAACTGCTTCAAAATCTCCATCTAGTAATATATTAGCTGCCTTCACATCCCTATGAATAATCTTAGGATTGCATTGCTCATGAAGATATTCTAGTCCACGGGCTGTTCCCAGAGCCACTCGTTTTCTTGAAGGCCAATCCAAAACGGGTTCTCCAGGTTTGATTTCTGCATCAATATTCAAGTAGTCAAATATCACTGGAAAATATGCAAAATTTCACAAGCAAACAAACAAAATCAATGTCATATCAGGCATTTAGGATGTAAAAACAGTATTAAGCTGAATATTTTAAATTAGGCAAGCCTGCATGAGGATAGTTCTAGTTCTAGTGACAAGACATGTCAAAGATCTAGAGAAAAAAATCTTTGATTTTCTACTTCTGCACCAACACATTGTGACAAAACCACACATCTTTGGAAATGTTAAAAAATTTATATGCCAACAAAATTTTACAAGCAAACAAACAAAATCCATGTCATAAGCATAGGATGTAAAAACAGCATAAAATATTTAAAAGGCCCGTTGACTATTTAACTATGATAAGACACACATCATCATGTTCATCTTTCACATTCTTGTTCTCTTCCCCAAACTAGTTTGTCATGAAGATTACCTATTTATAACAAAATAACTCTGAAGATTCGGATAAAACTCAGAAAATGTCAGTGAGTTTCCTAAAATGTTAGATTAAATCTTTGACTACTTCTGCACCCAATTGTATTTTTGAAATGTTAAAATGGTTATATGACAGAAACAAAATAAGATATTATTAAGGCCCGTTGACTATTTAACTATATAAATGACCCCTCCAATCCCATTTAAAAACTTAGAATAATAAAACTCTCTCTTTTATAGCAAATCAAATTTAATACTTAACACACCAGTAATGATCATATACATTTTAACCAAGTACCTCTTAGACGATAGGCAACACTTAAGTTCTGCATGAAGGGATAAACTAAGAGGCGTTCAGTTGGAGTAGTACAAAACCCAATAAGCCGTAACAGGTTCCTATGGACAGCTACGCTTATCATCTCGACTTCACGCTGGAAAGCTGCATCGCCAGCAGGATTTTGATAATCAGTTAACCTTTTGACAGCAACTTTTGTGCCATCAGCTAGAACACCTTTATAAACCTTTCCAAAACCTCCCTGTCCTAAAACATTCTTCTCGCTGAAGTTGTCTGTAGCTATCTGTAGTTCTCTCCAGGAAAATCTTTTGATTTGACCAAATGCAATTCGCCTGTCAACTTCACCTGAAGGTTAAAGAACAAAAAAAAAAAGAGAGATTAAAATAGATAGTTTGCAAGAAAAAAATTTGAAAATGCTAAAATAGATGGTTCTCATCAATCTTAATTATCATATTGTTATTAAACTATGCATCCAAGCTTCCTTGTTTAACTTTTTTCAGCTCTTGAGGATACCTTATCCTTGCCCTCGTGCACTTCTCTTCTATTTCATAATACTTCTTTTTCTAAAATAAATATTATTACATTGTTACCAAAAAACAAACCATATATTATTGCATTGTTTCAATAAGTTTTGAGGGAGAGCCTTGGAGCAATGATAAAGTTGTTTCTTGCGACCGGAATATCACAGGTTCGAATCTATGAAACAATCTTCGCAAGTCAGGTGCAAGCAAGCCTTGTGTACCGGGGTTTGCCCTTTTTTTACATTATTTCAACAAGTTTTCACAATTAAAAGCATTAAAGAAAATAGCATTGCAGGACAGGATCAATCATTAAATTCTCCTGTCATCTCAAATTTTTGACCATATTCCATCTTCATTGGACATGGAAGGTTTAAAGGAATGGAGAGGGTATATTTCTATTTGTAGTCATTAGATCCGGTGGGTCACAATGTCTCAGAAAACCAAAACACATTGGCAATAGTGAAGTGCAAAATATTAGAAGAACTAAGCCTAATCAATAAAAATAATACTACATTAATTAACCAGATGCCCTGAAATAGAAATATAGTACTTCAGCCAGATGCCATTAACCATCATAGTGGATATGAGGATTTGATCAATAGGAAAAAGTACAATTCCAATAAATTGTGCATAACGAGCCAAGCAATATACCATTCCTATAAATCAATCTCAAAATGGGGACAATAATGTCTTATATCATATTAATTCATGAATTTACAGTATTGGATCAGCTTGGAACAGAATGTGTAGATAGGGTTACCAGATCAATAATTTCAAATGCTGCAACTACAAGAACATTGTACAGAGTTAAAAAGGAACTCAAACCTGCAACATCTACAAAAACTTCACGCTTGTGGCCCTTGCACCAGAAGAACAGCAGGCCACCAAGACAAAGAATAACAACTAAACCTATAACTATTCCAACTATGAGTCCTACTTTTGGTTTGTGGGATGAACCTGTCAAGTGAAGAAAATTAGATTTCAGCTTGTTGCCTGAAGGGGGGAAGGGGGGATTAGGGAAACCCCTTACGAAACAAAACAGGACCAACAAAACATTTCAATCAAGAAACCTTGATCTGCATTATCAGATGCGCAAAGATGATTATAATTCAAGCCACAATTCAAGTTGTTTCCAGTGAAACTGCAACAAGGAGCACAACAAATCACAATAAAATGTGTTACTAACAAGGAAAACATCATATGAATCCTAAATTTAAATATTTTATTTCTATTTAAGGACTCCATAAACAACATGGCAATGGCACATGGCTCACACCGGATAAAAGGAGGGACAAAAAGAGTTTTAGATTGACATATGCCTTAAACTTCTGTTTCTACATATCATCTTACAATATAAGCATATATTTTGTTTATTGTTATCACTCCTATTTGTTGCCTGAAACACATCTTCAAATAAAACCTTGTCCCTGAGAACAGCCTTCCCATTAGAAATGTAAGAAAAACCATTTCTTTCTGATAAATCCCATTTCCAGGAAGCTAGGAAACCAACCACTTTTCTTGTATTGTACCATTCAATATTAAGTAACAAGTTAGTATATGGACTATAAAGTCAAGGGATGGTGATAGGAACCAGAACAATAAGTAGGAACAGGTTCATAGTTAGACGGATGGATGTTTGTTTACTTGGTTAAAGTTAGAATCTATCAAGGGGATAGGTATTTAGGCGCAGGAGTCAGGCTTTAAATAGCAGGAGCAAGGTAGAAGGGAGGCATTTGGGAATTTAGGTTTGAAAACTGAGTAAAGGCTCTATGGAAACCCATCAAAAAAATTCTCTCTTTATGTTACTTTGTAATTCAATAAACACTTCCGAAGTATTCTTCTTCCTTTCCTTTCTCTGTTTTTTCTCACATCTCTCTATGAAAACTTAGAACCCGTTTCTAGGTTCCTATCAAATGGGAGCTAAAAATATGTGGTTAACAAAATATATGATGATTACATATCTTTAAATAAAAAGTCGTATTTCCAAGAATTGAGAAAAAGTACTACTTTTCTAATCTTTAAAATTTTAAATAACAAGTATATGGAAAAAAGTCAAGCTATGGGAACTAAACCATTAGAATCATACACTACTATTTGAGTATGTTAATAACAGTAATTGTTAAGTGAAGTTCTATATTGAAGTTCTTTTGGACATATGCGACCAATTTTCAAGTGTTTTGCATATGGTACGTGGGTCAGGAATACAAACTCATCTTTAAACGGTGCTTTAAATATTCAATCTAATACTAGTTTACCATACGTACTTGTATTTAGGAACTTTGAATAACTGCTCTGGGATCTCCCCGCTTAGATCATTTGAATCTAGCAGACTGCAAAAGAGAAGTTTGAACAATTTATCAGATAATGAAATATACTTAGAAGTAAAAAACGAAAATCATCAAAGAATAGTGTACATACACATTGATCAAGCTCGAGAGACTGGCAAGTGATTCTGGGATAGTCCCATTGAGATTGTTTTGACTCAATGTCCTGGTGGCAAGATAAAAAACAGACACTTTTAAACATTACAGAAGGAAACGGATGCTAAGACTCGTTATATATTAGCAAAACCTAGGAATAGACTACCATACTTACAAGAATTGAAGCTTTTTAAGATTACCAAGGGAAGATGGTATTTCACCAGTTAATCTGTTGTTTTCCAAATCCAATCGAACCAAGCTTGTAAGGTTTCCAAATTCTTTTGGTATGCCACCAGTGATGCTATTCCCTTGCAAAGAACTGCATGATAAATGTGTAACATATACCAATGATTACACCTGAAAATCTTACTTGCTAGGTTCAGTGTGTGTGTGTATATATAATTTCCCCCAAAAACATGATGAAACCAAAGCGTGAATCTAACCACCACCCACACACCAAAAAACCAAAAAAAAGGGTGAAATATATGAACAAGAATGAACTCACGAAGAATGAGAGTATGAGTTAATCACTAAATTCACCAAAGAGCACGAAATGTTTTTCAAAAATAACCAAATTATACATATTTCCACACACATACGTATGTGTGTGTGTGTGTGTGTGTGTGTGTGTGTGTTTATATATATAAAGAGAGAGACTTAAGGACTGCACAAGATATATACATATTTTCATATTCAGTTCTCAAATTAATAACTGGAACTTAGAAACCCTAACGGATAGTCTACTACATTTCATCAGATGCATAGAAGATAGTATATTCAGTTGTAAAAAGCTTGAACCCTGAGCAAGCATATAAAAATAGGGAAATATTACTCTCCTTTCACATAAGATATCTTCTCTCATGTTCTCTCACTTCGATTTTTGTACCCCATCTTTTCCTTTTTTTGCTTTTTTCTTGTAATGGTGGGACCCACCTATTTTCTCTCTACAACATAAGATAACTATCTTATGTTAAATGAGACTAATAAAACCCATACAAATAACAAAGAAATGTATCTATATCATTCCACAACTCACGTCATAACACTATAATGCAACATACCAAGAATGATGAGACTAGGAACAAAAACAAGGGGGCTGCAAAACTTCTCCTGTTAAATTTGACCCAGTTTTGTGAATATTTCATATTATAAATACTTACAGAGTTGCAAGACTTTTTAAAGCTCCTATTCTTGGAGTCAAAGATCCTGTGAATCCCATAAATGCTAATGAACTGCAATGAAGTGATTTATATAATTATAAAGCATGAACAAAATACTCCAGTACCAATAAAGGTAATGATTGTTCACATGTTCTGCAGATGAAATATTTAAAAGAAAACAATCAATGGATGCATTAAGAAAAGAATATCTTACACTTGAACAACATTGCTATTCTGATCACAGTAAACATTGGCCCAAGTACAAGGGTTTACTTGATTTTTGTTCCAATTAGTAAGCTGGTTAGTTGAAGCATTCAGTGATATCTTCAATGCAAATAGTGCATCTTCTGAAATGAACATGAACATTGTACACCTATTAGAACTAAGACTGAGAACTCAACAACAACATCCGCAACTTTGATGAAACTGGAAAGGCAGATATGTTTCAAATCCTTAACATTTTCTAATACAATCTTGTAAAATAGGATAAGATCATCATATATTGCTAACAAACTGTTTTATCTATGTATTCCCCATAAATGAGTTGGAAATTAAACTTTGAGAAGCATATGTCTAAATGAAAAACTTTAAGAGGAAATTAGCAAGGAATAGACAAGCAAATGCTAAAAGTTGTTTCAAATTTTCAATAATACCAGAATTTAAAACGATGTAAAAAGGTACAATTTGCCAAAACGATTTTTTCCCCTGCTATAATTATCTTTCCCAGTAAGCAAATGATCCAAATTCCTAAGTTTCATTAATTTCAATGCACTAAACAGCTTATTCTTAGTTTCACAGAATGATCATTCATATGGAGCACATTTGAATAAAAAAGGGCCGACCCAGTTCAAATACCCACTTCGTGAGTGTCTAGGGAAGGGAATACTCTAGGCAGTCTTTCCCCTGCTTTTTGCAGAGAGACTGATTCGAACCCGCGACCTGACACACCACGGAAAGCAAGCTTACCGCTGAGCCAACTGATTTTGCTGAATGATATAAGGAAAAAGGCAAAATGAGTATGGATCGAAGTGTCACCTGGTCAACCCAAACAAACACTTGTGTACCAGAAAGGATTAGGAAGGAAAACAAAAAGGGGCAAGGGAAATTACAACACAGTCAACTACCTCCGAAACAAAATAATAGGGTTCAAGGGCCAATATTATTGAAGGGGCAGAACAAAAAGATTATTGAATCTAAATGCAGCCAAAAACTCAATTTTCTATTAAGTTGAAACCAAAAACCTATCTTGGAGAAGGGAATTGAAGGAAATTCAAAACTGCAGTTAACTTTCACATAACTTCATGTTTCCTGAATAACTTGAGTGCAAGATAAACAGAAGATTATACCTTGTAAATCAGGCTCAGGCAGCGCCAAAGAACAACGTATACTAGCCAATAGCAAAAGCACAAATACGAAGTCCATTTCCACCGACATCAACCACTGGCACCATGTGCATGATATTCAATTAACATATGAGTAACCTTCACCTCTGCAGTGCAGAATAATCAACCCATTATTAAACTGCAATAATTAAACAATAACGGTAAACTTCATGTAAAGATAAACAATGTGAAGCAAAATTGCCAGAATGACCAAAAAAAACTTTAGTAAACTTAATACTAACAAATAGGGTTCAACAAAAAACAGGAAAGAAAAAAAAACAAACAAACAAACAAAACCTGTTTTTTTCTAACTTTGTTGTTTGAAAAACCAAAGTAAGTAAAGAAGTAAACGAAACAGTGAATAAACAAGATTACAGACAGCTCATGTTTCTGGCAGAAACAAATGCTCCAGAGCAAATCTGAAACAGAAGCTAATGGGCCTTTGGTTCTTATTTCTTTTTTCATGTACTTTCAAAAATTGTTCCTTCCTTTTTTCTTTTTAATTACCAGATTCCCTAGACTACTTACTAGTTGATCATTAGAGCTTTGAAAATAAAGACCAAACGTTATTGGTTGCTCTCTTTGTCTGTCCTGGCTGGCCTTGTGCTATGATATCTTTGTCTGGTGGCGGTCGCTGCTTGGATTTGATTGGAGTACTTCACTAGGTATCTAGATTACCTTTTAATAATATTATTTCTTATTAAGTAAAATATCTTATTGATTTTATTGAATAACATGTGTTTATTTTTTTATTAGGAATGTCATATTATATGTTTTATAAAATAAAGTTAAATAATAATCATTTAATTAAATATCACATATAGTATAGTAAAGTAAAGAGAAGATTGTTTTTATGTTTAGTGTTTAAATGTTGGGTTTTTATTTCCTCCTTTAACATAACACAGTAGACTTTCCTACACACACAACATTTTGTAGGCCCACACATTTTAAAACAAAAAAAAAAGAAAAAAATATGACACGCAAAACGAATATCTATAACATTATATAATCATTTTTCCTACAACATAATAAACATAAAACCCTTAAATGTTCCCCATTCAATAATGAATTGAGTCATTTAAATATAAAGCTAAGAGGGTGTTATACTCACGAGTCCCACATAAAATGGTGAGTAGAACATTTAAGTTTACAACATATATAAAACTTAACAATACATCCCATGCTTCATTTACATGTTGATCTTGACCCATCTCATGTGCAATTATAGGCATAATCAATGAAAGGTTTATAGAGTCCAAAAGAATATTACTTCGTGAAGAAGGAAACTTGGTTATATTGTGTATCTTGATAATCTGTAACCACCTAACACATATGAGCAGCTACTCAGTCAATTGCAGCTACATGATATGAGTTGTTCAGAACACCCTTATTTTCATGTGTACCAATGGCTTGAGGACAAACACCTACTTGTCACCGCATCTATAAAGGGTTAGCCTAACTATAGGTATCTTGTCCACAAGGGTGAACCAAAGGGGCTAGGGTGGGCGACGTTAGCCTAACTATATGTATCTTGTCCACAAGGGCGGACTGAAGGGGCTAGGGTGGGCGCCCCCCCCTCCCCCCCCCCCCCCCAATTTGAAGTTTTTTTTTTGTATGAAATTGAAGAAATTTTTTTAACATAATTATAATGCAAGAAATTTTCATTTTTCCTCTCCATTAATGTGAAGTAGTTTTCTCTCATGTATAATTTGTAGAGCTTCTTTATATTCTCACGTCTTATATCTATTGAAACTCCTTTAACTCTGAATGTATTTTTTCTCCCTCAACGAAAGTTAACGAAATGAACAAAACAAAACAAAATAAGAAAGATTGCAGTTCAAATTCTTTTAGCTACGTGGCGCTTGTTTGTTTGCGCAGATCTGGTGGTAACAGTTAACATATGGAATTAGTATTAAATTATGGAAAAAAGATCTGTTACAAATTTTTTTTTACAAATTACTCTAAGAGCCTATTTGGATCGTCTTATTTTTAAGTTATAAGCTACTTATAAGTTAAAACTAAAAAAAAAAAGTTAAAAACTATTTGGTAATTACAAAAAAAATTAGTTTAAAAGTTACTTAAAAACACATATTTCAAGAAAATTATCTCTCTCTATTTTTATAACTCTTCATTTAAAAAAATAGCAACACGTAATTCAAGAAAAAACAGACAAGAGCTTAAAAAAAATCTCCTCCTAAGAACTTTTAGCTTTCGGCATTTTTCTTCATTATAAAAAAGAGTTTTTCATTATAAGAACTTTTCCCAAAACCTGTTTGGCCTAACTTATGCTTACAAGTAGCTTCTAACTTAAAAAAGAGAGGACTCAAACAGGCACAAATATTAAATTATTCGTATTTTGGCCTCCCGTATATTATGTTTGAAGAGAGAAACAAATGTTTAGTTTTTAGCCCCCACAGAAAAAATTTCTGGGTCCGCCACTGCTTGTCCAGATATTAACTTATGGAGATTATCACTCTCCACTAATAGAAGCAAACATGCCATATTAAGACATCATAAAGTAAGACGCTCATCTATTATAAATATGGGAAATATTACTATTATGTCACATCAGAGAATTCTTCTCTCATGCACTCACAGATCAAAGTGGAGCCCACTCTCTATTTTTTCTCTTTCCTCTAAGTTGTGAGTGCATGAGATAAGAATTCTCTCATGTTACATGAGAATAATATTCCCTTATAAATATAGAGATATTAAGCCCAATTATGATTATCTTCCATCAATACTTAAACATCTTGAAAATTTAATGACTTGAGAGTCGGGTTAACTATATGATTATCCTCCCCGGTCCCCTCCAACTTCCCCAAAGCACTAGTATCAACCCAAACATCTCGCAAAGTATCCCACAAACAGTTCATCCACCCAAACACAACTCAACAATATCAGTGTGTGATCCAAACGTGAACCTTTATATAATTTTTGTAATTTGACATTGAGTAACTATTTGATTGAAAAAAAGTTTGATTCAATTAAAAATAAAAAATTAAATTGGTTCACCTTTAATTTTATTGGTATTGGATTGGTTTGGTCAGTTCTCGATCCACCAATTGTTTGTTCAGATTTGTTAGCTGATTTAGTTAGAATTTTATATCAAATTTTTTTAGAATGTTATCAGTTAAATCAATATGTTGTGCAGCTCAGTTCAGTTATTAATGATTTTTTTTTCTTAAAAAGAAAATTTATTAATTTCGTCTTTTAAAAAGAAACAAAAATTGTTGCTTATTTGATGAAAAAAATGTAGATTCATATTTTAGTTTAAATTTGACCAATAATGTAAGGACTAAACATGATTTTTTTTTCATTTTTCCATTTATTTATTATTTTCAATGATGAAATTACAATGAATTAAATTATCTAAATGAAAGTCCTCTTTTTGGGATTAGAAAAATTACATACCAGAGTTTATCAAAATAAAATAAAATTACACACCAGATGAATCCATATCTTTTTAGGTGTTGTTTGGTTGAAGGGTTTTTGAAATTACCCCATGCAAATGAAGTTGGCATTTTGGAAAGCATGCATTTGGTTGACAGGTTTATGGCTGAACACCAGCAAGGACGATGCATACCATTTTCAACTTTGTGCCATTTAGCTAGGCTTCCACACTGTTTAAAAAGCATATCAAGAGATGGTTTTTTGTATGATTGCCGGCTAAACACATGGCTCCACAAGTCTGATTCTACAAAGGGTATTTTTATTTTGATAAATCAAAGGGTAGCTGATTCAAAATTTTATAAAAACAAGGGTATTTTCGTTATACCACATTATTTCTCCATCTATATTTTACTAAAAGCCAAACATAGACTTTACAAAAGTTACTTAATTTTCCTGGTAAAATTTTACTCAACCAAACAATTTTTCTTACATTTTCTTATCAAACTCACTTTCAACCATTTCCCTATCAATTATATTTCCCTAGTATTCAAAAAATTTATCCTCAATCAAACGTCCCATTAGTGTATTTCTCATTCAATACCAGATAATTTACTATTTTGGGAAAGGATGTAGGTCAAGCAGATATATCAAAAAAGCGCTCCTTTTTCTTACTAAAAAAAAGTCATCCTAAAATATTAAACTTTAGAATATATATTTCATCGAAATGGACTATATATAAAGAAGGGTTTTATAATTCTCATATAATATGAGAATTAAAATTTTCCTATACACCCTTCGATTTCCGTGCTGATATGGGTCTCACACATGACTTTTTCTAATATATAGGTCTCACATATTTTTTATCTCTATGATATAAGAATTCTATTCTTATGTAACATGAAAATTATAAATCCCTATAAAGAAAGATGAAATGATTAAGAAATATTTTGTCTACCCTAGAGATAAAAATGAAATGGGGTCTATCATATTTATGATTTCTCTCTGACAAAAATGGTTTCGAAGCAGAAATCATTTTCCTATAAAGAAATATATATATATATATATATATTCCCTTTTCAAACTGTTAATCTAATTTTTTTTTTTTGTATTTGTTTTATAGCACCACTAGTTTGATTGGTTTGAAAATTTTGCAAACCAAACAAAGTTTGTTAAATTCATGTCTAGACTTGAAAGTAATGTTCCACTCAAACTCCTACTTGCATTATTGCATCCCTCGTGGTCTTGTTTGATAGGACCTGAATATAGAAGATGATAATAATGATGATATCTGAACGTTTACACTAAAAATAAATAAATTATTTGATATTGTAAATAAATAATGTCATATTATTTATTAATTTAAAAAGGTGTGGCCGAGATTGAAATGTGAATAAACTTTATATTATATTAAATCAAGCCATCATTATTTATTCATATCTTCAATTTTTAGAATTATTTATAATCAAATGATGATGTTGTAAGTCATCCAGGATCTTATAATATTATCTTGGATGTATTTCTTACAATATTTATTCATATCTTCAATTCTTAAGCTTCGCCACAAAGTAAAAAATTCGTCTTCTCGTTTCAGATTCACTCAATCGAACCTGTACAGCATTTCTTTCATGCCCATGTACCAAGCGTATTGCCTGTAGTATAAGGAAGGCTTCAAGATATGGTCAACGTTTTGATTATCGTTATCAAGAGGAGATTATCTTTAACTAAATGATGATAGCTCAGTTAATGTTAGAGACCGGACATGTAGAAATTAGAGTATGTGTTCAATCTTCCTCAATATAGAATTTAAAGTCTTAATTCCGGTATCTGTCCCGAATCACTTTAGTCGTGAAATGATCAACTGAATGTAATATCTTAAAAAAAAAAAGAAAAAAAGAAAAAGAAAAGAAGATTATATATATTGAATGGACCGATTGCCTGCAACTCATGTTCGCTGTGTAATCATAGGTCTCCACTCTAATTATTACAAAATACAAATTATTAGCAGCAGGGCCGGAGTCATATTTTTTAGCAGAAAATGCTAATACAACAAGTCTTAGATATTTAATGGATGTATATTTTCGCCGATGTTTAACATATGTCAATTTATAACGTTAAATCTTGGGCTTGTAATTCCTCATATTACATGAGAAATTTGGATTTTCTTACAGAGAGAAATGGGTGGGCCCTATTTTGAAGAAAAAAATAAAAAAGTGATTGGTACAGTGAAGTGGGAGTTGCAGGAGAAGAGACTTCTCATGTAACATGAGAAATCTTTTTCCTTTAAATCTTTTTTGGCACGTAAAACTCATGATGTTTTAATTTAGGGGATTGTTTTTCTCATTTAACATGAGAGAAAAACAATTTCCTAAACATACATATGGAAGAAAGAGGAGAGAGAATAAGGGAGAGAATGAAAATTTAGTGTGGGTCGCAGATGTAATTTGTATCTTATCTCATGCAACATTCTTTTACTATTCTGATATTGTTTTTTTTAATAAAAATAAATTATATTAGAGAAAGATATTCACATTCAGAGTTTAAATATTAAATACATAAATTACAACCTTTATATTCATTATTTTTAGGAAAATATTATATTTATAAAAAATTTTGTTTATAAACTCTTACAGCTAGGGGTACTCGTGGTCTGGATTGGATCGGTTTTGAAAGCAAAAATCATCAGATCCAATCTCTTTGGTTTGAGCATATAATCATCTATTCGATTTTAATTTTTTTTCAAATCTGATTCGATGTAATCCAGTTTTTTTCGGTTTTGATTATATCGGTTTTCGGTTTTTTCAATATCCTAAAATTTATTTCATGATATTGTGCAAATAACATATTTTGTATATATTGGATTTGTAAAAAAAAAAAATGAAATACAAAATCATTATTAAACTATAATATTTTTTTTTTTTGCAATGAGATATGAAGCTCTCTACAAAGATAAAATTTTGTTGATGAGATGTGACTAGATTTTTTCTTGTGTTTAGTTGATGGGTTTATGGGTGTTGGGTTTATAAATTTTTAGGCTATGATTAGCGAAAAATCCAAGTAGGTAGAGGAGAATTAATATATTAGATCGGTTTGGATTGAATTGATTTTCATCGACCCATCCAAAACTGATACAATCCAATTAAAATTTTCGATTTTTAATTGGTTTTCGGTTTTTCGATTTTTTGTTTATTAGGTTATCGATTTTTCGGTTCGGTCACCGCGGTTTAAATCGGTTTGGATCGGTTTATGAACAGCCCTACTTACAGATTACATTATGTATTTTCAGGAATAGACTCGGCTTAAGCTCCATTGTTTTGTATTTCCGAGAGGGAAAGGATATTGTGACAACCAAATAATGTTATTACCAATGTTACTACCGCATCTTAACCGTTGATTTCCGCCAATCAACGATTATCATTTTTCAAATCAAACTCATTAATTAAATATTAATTCACAATTAATGGTAACCGTTGATTGACGAAAATCAACGGTTAAGATATGATAGTAACATTGGTAGTAATATTATTTAGTTATCACAATATCCTATCCCTTCCCGAAAATACATAATATAATTTTTTAATAAAAAATTATAAATATAACATAACCCTTATTTTTATAACGAAATATAAAATCGTACTTTCGTTTTGAATGTATCAAATAAAAAAGTTACTCATATATTAGGCAAAGTTTTTATAGTTTGGATAGTTAGAGGCCATAACATTACCTATTTAACTTTAAAAAAATCTTATATGTTACTTAATCCTCTAAAAATATTATATGTGAAAAGTGTGTATTAATTTTTTTTTAATAACAAAAGGTGTATATTGTTTTAAAGATATAAGATTATGTTATTTTCAGTAAGAAAAAAAATAAATCATGAAAAATAGAATGGGGGAATTTTTTTTTTAAAGATAGGAATCTTACTTTTTTTAAAGATATGAATCTTATTTTTTTAGGGATTCAAATCTTGCCTCAAGCAAATTCTTGGAAAATCTTTGGGGGCCAGAGAATGTGTCTCCCTCATCGATTAAGGGATTAGTCTCATCCTTCCTCCGGTAGCGAAGCTCAATGCATCCGCTGTTATAATGAGGGGCTAGCCTATATGGCCGTACCCTGAGAACAAGGTGACCGGAGGAGGTTGAATGAGGATATATACAAATATATATATATATATATATATAATGTGCCATTTACTATTGTATTCTTTGGTTTCTACTTAATATACATTAAATGTCATTAGAAAAGCCTGCAATTAATAATTCTTCTGTATATATTGATCAGTGCAGGGCTCGGAGCATTTTGATAAATTTAATGTGATCTGGCCATGTAACGACACCAATTCTCCAATTTGATATTTTCTCCATTACATAAATTGATGTGACCCAACCGGCGGACCTAGAAAATTGGACAAAACTTTTTTTGTTAAGTATTTCACTATTTATATTATGAGAATAATATCTATCCTTTTAAAAGATATAAGCTTATATACTTTTAAATTTTAACCATTAATTTCCATTCGTTATAATTTATTGGATCAAAATTATTAATTAATTAATAATAAATTTGTCCCATTAAGTTTGACTCAATAAATTATAATCGTTGATTTGATGAAAATCAACCGTTAGCATCTAACATGATATAAGCTTTCCTTTAAAACGATAGATGTTTTTCTCTTATATTGTTGTTTTATTTCTCTCACAGATAAACTTTTTTATCTTATTTACCAAAAAAAAAAAAAATTATCTTCAACTCTCACTTCCATTTTCATATTTTCTTTTTCTTTTTTTTTTTAAAAAATAAAGTGGATCCCATCATTTGGTGTGAAAGTAGGAGAGAAAATTTATCTTAAATGACATAAGAAAAATAAAACTCTTGCATTATTCATAAATTAGTAATATTTTAATTTTTTTAAAAAAAAAAACTTCACATTCACTGGTTAAAAAGAGGCTTTGTTGCCTTAGAATTTTACTTCCACGCATTCTTTTAGATTAATGAAGAAATACTAAATTATTCGTAAAATATGAATCTAATCATTTCATATTATGTTTCCTTTTTTTGTGGTCCTGATCAAAACCACTGTATATTTTAATCAACGTATTATTAGTTGTAAGTTGCAACCACTGCAACATAGGTTGCTTTGCGTCGCATGACTATCAAATTTACAGTTAAAATTAGGGAAGAAAAAAGCTAAAAACACTAATGAGGAATCCACTGTGTTAACCATATAAGGTCTATTGGGTCTATTGGGCGGGCCCAAGGCCCAGTAACTATGATGATAAGCCCAGTATCTATCTGTACAATATAAATGGACCATTGTGTCTATTGTAAAATTCATTCAACTCATATCTTTCAATATACACAAGAATTATGCAGTTACTTTTACTTTCTGTTTCTTTCTTTATATCTCACATGGTATCAAAAAGCTAAAAGATCCATGGACAAATCACGCACACAAAGTTCTGTTCAGTCCTTCTCCAACCCAGTCTCATTCAAACTTGATGAAGACAACTTCTTGCCCTGGAAACAACAGGCTCTTGCCACTATCAGAGGCTATAATCTTTATCGCTTCATTGCTGGGGAACTTCCAACGAAACCTACAGCAAAAGAAAGCTCATCAACAACTTCAGAAAAAGAAAAAGAATCAGTGGACAAAGAAATCACTGTTGATCCAAAAATTTCAAGATCCATAGATATTCAACAAGATCATCAACTGCTCTTATCTTGGCTTCTATCTTCTATGTCCGAAACAGTCTACACAAGAATGGTGGGCTGTCAGACTTCTTTCCAAATCTGGACAAAATTAGAAGAATTCTTTACATCTCATACTAGAGCCCGTGTCAAACAATTGAAAACTCAATTGAAAAATAGCAGAAAAGAAGGACCAGCATCAACATACCTTCTTCAAATCAAAAAGATTATTGATTCTTTAGCAGCAACGGGATCACCTACAAGCACCGAAGATCATATTGAAGCTATCTTGGATGGTCTTAATGAAGACTATGACAACTTTGTCACCTCCATCACTTCAAGAACAGATGCCTATACAGTGGGAGAAATTGAAGCCCTCCTCATGGCTCAAGAACAACGTATTGAGAAACATAGAGTTCGTGAAGCTGCAACTCTACAAGCCAATATGACCCAAATGCAGTTTCGCAAACCTTATAACACCTCCAATTTCAACAGAGGCAGCTTCCCTTCCAACAGAGGTGGAAGATACACTAGAGGAAGATTCACAAGGGGACGCAATTCAACTATTCGTCCTTCCTGTCAGGTCTGTGGTAAGCCAGGTCATCAAGCATGGGAATGCTTTCATCGGTACAATCAGAATTATCAAAATCCCTTCACTCAAACCAACAGCATCAACAACAATACCTCTAATCTTCAAGCCAACATGGCTGTCACCAAAAATCTTGGACTCAGACATCATGATGAAGATAACTCCTCTGATTTCTTCTCTACCACAGATTCCAATTGGTACCCAGATTCTGGCTCAACCAACCACTTTACTCCAGATTCCAACAATCTCATCAACAAGACTCCTTATTCTGGCCAAGATTCGATGCAAGTTGGTAATGGTTCAAACCTGAAAATACAAAACACAGGTTACTCTTTACTTCATTCAAATGTCAATTCATTATCATTTACCATTACTAACCTTCTTCATGTTCCTAGTTTGACAAAGAATCTATTAAGTGTGTCTCAATTTGGCAATGACCATGATGTCTATTTTGAATTTCATGCTAACAATTGCTGCATCAAATCACAGGCTACTCAGGAGATCCTTCTCCAAGGCAGAATTGAAAATGGGCTCTATGTCTTTGATGGAACTAATCTGTCAAAGCAAGCTAACATCTCCAATTTAGCTATTACTCCTGCACATTCAAATACACACAATTTAGCTGATCACAACACTATCAAGTGTAATCACACTACAAACACCATCAGTTTAAATCTTTGGCACCAACGTTTAGCACATGCTGCTTTTCCTATTGTAAAATCAGTGCTTAGAAAATGCAAAATTCCTTTCATAAATAAAACAGATTCCAATCTATGTTCAGCATGTAGCATGGCTAAAATGCATCAATTACATTTACCTATTACTGCTACAATATACTCTTCTCCTTTGGAACTTATTTTCTCAGATATATGGGGACCAGCTCCTATAGAGAGCACTTCAGGAGCACGTTATTACATCCTCTTTGTTGATGCCTACCCAACTTCTCTTGGATCTATCCCATGACCAACAAATCACAGGCTTTCAACATCTTCTTACAATTTAAGACCATGGCAGAACTACAATTAAATACAAAGATTAGAAGCTTACAGACAGACAATGCCAAGGAATATCTCAAGTTTGGCCCTTACCTTCAAGAGCAAGGAATCATCCACAGACTGTCTTGCCCTTATACCCATCAACAAAATGGGAAACCTGAAAGGAAACACAGGCATATAGTTGAAACAGGGTTAGCTATTCTTGCTCACTCTCACCTTCCCACAAAATATTGGGAAGATGCCTTTCTCACAGCCACTTACACAATCAACCAACTACCTACTCCCACATTACAAAACCAATCACCCTATGAAACACTATTTCACAAATCACCTGACTACTATTTCCTCAAAACCTTCGGATGTGCCTGCTACCCTTACCTACGACCATACAATAAAAACAAAATTGATTACAGATCCATCAAATGTACTTTCCTTGGCTACAGTACCAAACACAAAGGCTATAAATGCCTCTCCCCTGATAACCAACTCATCATAGCCAGACATGTCCTCTTTGATGAGGTTGACTTTCCATACAGCACAACTACCACAACTATCTCAACTCACCCACCTACTCAATCTTTTACCCCAACTATACCTACTATTCCTATTAATACCCCTCAACCTCATACTGCAACTCCTCCTACCTCCCCTCATACTACACCACACACTGCCCAACATAGATCACCCAACCCATCTCTCTCACAATCTGTTTCCACTTTTATCCCTGTTCATCCCATGATTACAAGAGCCAAAGCAGGAATTTTCAAACATAAAGCCTACACTACTAACCTTGAACCTACCACTGCTACACAAGCCATGACTCAACCCCATTGGCTCCAAGCTATGACAGATGAATATAATGCTCTCCTCAACAACAACACATGGAAACTTGTTCCCCTACCACCTGACCGAACTCCTATTGGCTGCAAATGGATTTTTCGCACTAAATACAATACAGATGGTTCAATTCTTAAATACAAGGCTAGATTAGTAGCCAAGGGATTTCACCAACAAGAGGGTTTTGACTATCAGGAAACTTTCAGCCCTGTAGTCAAACCAGTCACCATTCGGATCATCATCTCTGTTGCCCTCTCCAAAGGATGGCCCATACACCAACTAGATGTCAACAATGCCTTTTTAAACGGTGACCTACACGAAGAAGTATTCATGCAACAACCACCAGGATTTGTTCACACGGATAAAACCCTGGTGTGTCACCTAACAAAGGCCCTCTATGGACTCAAACAGGCACCAAGGGCCTGGTTCCAAAAACTCAGTAACACATTACACACTCTTGGCTTTTCTACTGCCAAATGTGACTCTTCTCTATTTATATCTATCACTCACACCAGTACCACTTTCATCTTAGTTTATGTTGATGATATCCTTATAACAGGTTCATCCTCAACAGTGATTAAAAACATCATCCAGTCTCTTCACGCAAAATTTGCCCTCAAAGACCTAGGTCAACTACACTACTTCCTAGGAATTGAGGCCACTAAAACTACTACAGGAGGATACCATCTTCATTAAACCAAATACATACAAGATCTGATAAAGAAAGCAAAAATGGACAACTGCAAACCTGTTCCTTCTCCCATGGCTTCCAGCATCAAACTTACCTCCACTGATGGATCCACACATCCTGACCCCACACAGTATCGCTCCATAGTAGCAGCCCTCCAATATGCCACCATAACTCGTCCTGACATCACCTTCAGCGTCAATAAAGTCTGTCAATATATGCATCACCCACTGGACTCCCACTGGAAAGCCGTCAAACGTATTCTCCGATATCTCAACGGCACCATCTCACATGGTCTCACTATTCACCCATCAGAAAATTTCCACCTCACCGCGTACTGTGACTCCGATTGGGCCTCCGATCTTGATGACCGACGATCCACAAGCGGCATCTGTATCTTCTTCGGCTCTAATCTCATCAACTGGTCCTCAAAGAAGCAAACGGTGGTCAGTCGATCAAGCACCGAAGCAGAATATCGTTCGCTTGCATCAACCATTGCAGAACTTTCGTGGACGAAATCACTTCTTTCAGAAATAAAAGTCACTCTTCCGCGATCCCCAACCATCTATTGTGACAATCTCTCCACGGTTCAACTCTCAGCCAACCCCGTATTTCACTCGCGCACAAAGCATTTTGACCTAGATCTACATTTCGTCCGTGAACAGGTGGTCAGCAAGGAGGTCTCCGTTCATCACATACGAGCAGCGGATCAAATTGCGGATGGGCTCACCAAACCCTTGTCTCGGCCCAACTTCCTTGATTTCAAGTTTAAGCTTCATGTGTTGGAGCCCCAAACCACACATCAGCTTAAAGGGGGGTGTTAACCATATAAGGTCTATTGGGCGGGCCCAAGGCCCAGTAACTATGATAAGCCCAGTATCTATCTGTACAATATAAATGGACCATTGTGTCTATTGTAAAATTCATTCAACTCATATCTTTCAATATACACAAGAATTATTCAGTTATTTTTACTTTCTGTTTCTTTCTTTATATCTCACACACTGACGAGGAATAAGGAATCCATTAAATTTTGTCTCTTCCAATTGTCCATACATTTTCACAAATACTTGGGTGTCTTGGAGCATGTACTTGGAGGATATACTATGGAAATGTTCCTTTCTTTCTTTCTTAAATTTTTATGTAAGTATATTTAATGGGAAAATATTTTCTCATGTTGTATGAGAATTTAACTCTCATGTTAGTGATTCTTCGATATACGTGCAAAATTTTTCTTTTTCTTTTTTGATAAATATAGAGCACACTACTAATTGAATCACAATATGAAAATTGAATTCTGATGCATGAGAAAATCAAATCCCATATTTAATAACATATACAGCACGCAAGTATGCATGATTATCCATGTCATGTCACTCTCAATGATATGGAGTGAAATCGGAGGATACACTATGGAAATGTTCCTTTCTTGCTTTTTTAAATTTTTATGTAAGTGTATATTTAATAACATAGCACGCAAGGTATGCCTGATTATCCATGTCATGTCACTCTAAATTTTTTTTTTAAGAGCCAACGTGACCCAGGAGCGGTAAGCACAAACTTTTGCGAAAACTTCAACATGGCGTATTTATTGCAGAGAGAGAGAGAAAGAGTAGAGAGAAGGGAGAATATCGAGAAGACAGAAAAAGTAATTAAATCATTTGTTTAGTTTCCGTTAAATGACATAGTGTGACAGTGTCCTTAAGATTTAACTACTTTCTGTTAACAAACTATCATTAGTTTAGTTTACAATATTCATTAAAAAATGGGATAAATTATTTACCTATTATTTTTTTCTTACCTTTTTTTTCTCTCTATTCTATAAAAGAGTAAACACCATTTTTGGTTCCTGACAATATCTACGAAATTTTTTTTAGTCCATGGCAATAAAAAAGGACCAAATTGGTCCCTAAAATTATGAGAAAATGGTCACTTTAGTCCTTCTGTCAATTGTAATAAGTACTCCTTGGTCCTTTTTTCATCATTTTAGGGACCAATTTGATCATTTTTTATTGCCAGGGACTAAAAAAGATTTCGCGGGTATTGCCAGGGACTAAAAAGTATTGTTTCTCTCTATAAAAAAGAGAGATTTTTTTTTTTTTATCATTGAAAAAAGAACGGCATTTGAACCCTAACAACAAAAAGCTATTCTTATGTGATAAAATTTTAAAATAAATAAGAATTTTATTCATGTTGAAATATCTTATTTATTAACGATCCATAAAAAAAAAACTTTCTTTTGAGATAATACAATTTTTTGATAAATTAAAATGAGCTTTACAAAGTAAATTAAAGTGATATATATATATATATATATATATATATATATATATATGGGTTTGTTTTTTCTAAAGTTACTTTAGATAACTTTATATAATGTTCATCGAAACGACGTCGTTTTGTGACGGAAATCATGGTGATTTTGTAATTTTAATTTATTTGAGGATTATAATGGTCTTTATCATTCTAATTTTTTAATTTTTCAACCCCAAAACGACGTCATTTCGATGAACATTAGACAAAATTATCTAAAGTAACATCAGAAACTTTTTTCCCTATATATATTATATATATATATATTTATAAAATAAAAAGTGAGTTATATTTCTAAATAAAAAATTAAAGTTATTTCCAAAAAAATAAAAAAAAATTAAAGTTCAAGCTCGAAAAATGACTATGAGATATTGAGATACACCGATGAAATACAAATAAATAAAGGCATAAAAAAAACCTTCGCTATTATTTATGGGACATTGTGGGTCTTTGCCCTTGGATTAGGTGTGCCTAGCTGTCTACGCGTTCGTTTCGTCTTTGTATAATTTGTCTTTTTCATTCTTTTCCAAAAGAACTTTTTATTTAACTAATCAGTATTTGTCTGTCTCATAAGTCAAGAATAAACTACTCCCTGGTCACAACTCACCAGTGTCCTCTTTTTTTTTTTTTTTTTTTTTGATAAAAAAGGAGGGCCTAGCCCAGAAACACTACAAAGACAACTGATTCAGGTCTACAGACAAATGGTCAACAACCAAACTAAAACAAAAAAGGTTCCAAAAAGGAACTGAACTCATAGGGGGAGAGGAAAAAATCTTCAACTCTCCCTCCTTGCAACTCAAGCCTAACTTAGCTAAAGAGTCAGCAACCTCGTTCTTTTCTCTAGGAAAATAATTCACAAGAACCTGATCAAAACCTGCAGCTGTGATTTTAATCAGAGCAATCAAGCTAGCCAGCCCACAAGCATCAATATCAGACCCGAGACAAGAGATGGCTTCTTTACTATCACAGCCAATCCACACTCTGGTTATCGCTAAACTAGCAGCCAGCTTCAGACCATGCAGAATACCTCTAAGCTCAGCTTCCAAAGGAGAGCAAGGACCTATATGATAAGAGAAGCCACTGATCCAGCTTCCTTTCGGTGAACAGACCACCCCACCACAAGCACCAATGCTGTCCAGTTGCTGCACAGCTCCATCAACAAAAAGCATAACATCAATGGGAGCCCCTCCCAGGCAAATCTTCCCAAAATGAACAGGATTATCAGGACCAAGAGCAAAAGGATCTATATTTCCATTTCTCTTCATACCTGTCAAAAAATGAAGAATTTTCTTGATTGGATCCTGAGGTCTAGAAAAAACAGGATCATGAATAATGGAATTTCTCCATTGCCACAGATACCAACAAGTAACAAAATAAATTTCCTTCCAAGAATTCCAAAGCTGTGATTTAAAAGGCTTAAAAAGATTAGCTCTAAACCACTCCCTCCCATTCAAAGATAGGAAAGCAACAGGAATAAAGCCTCCAAACCACCTTCCCCAAATGCTCCTGGCCACTGTACAATCTCTGAGAATGTGCATTAAAGTTTCGGAAGCCTCCAAACTCACCAGTGTCCTCTTTATTCGGAAGTCTTTTATGAATATATTTTATACTAAATACTTTAAAAAAAATAAATCGATAAATTGTATTTTAATGTTTTGATATATTTTTATTAACAGATTGAATTGATGATTTTTAATTTTCTGAATGACCAAAATAATGTGATATGTTAGATAGAGTATTTCATTTTAAAACAAGTATCTTAGCTTACCAAAAAAAAAACAAGTATCTTAAAAAAATTATATTAATTTAAATTTTGAATTAAGATATTAGTTAAAAAAAAAAAGTTATGTAGCATAAAAATAACATCGAACTTTTTTCTCGTAGGAAATTGTACAAATGGGTAGATGTATTACATCAATTTACATTTAATGCATTGTCATGAAAATTTTTACATACTATCATTTAATTTTGTATTATTCAAATATCATCACAATTATCATTAAGAAAGTTCAATTTTTTTAATCTCATTATATTTTAAAATAATTGTACAAAATATTTTACGGTAACAACACATTAAATTTGAATTCCTAATTTATTCAATCTAAGGTAAATACAAGCCAAAAGCTTAATATTATTTATTAGTTTTTGGAATTCAACTTGAACTTCTTAAGTTCCTGAGAATTCTTATTTTTTATTTTTGTTCTTCTTATAAGCAAAAACTTAACCAAATATATTTTTACTAAAGTTTTGATTATAAAAATAGTTTTTTTTTTATAAATGAAAAAAGAAATAATTAAAAACTCCAAAGAGGAGTTGTTTTTTAAAGATATATACTAGTTTCTTAGAGTTCTTATATTTATTTTTTAGTTTCACTTTTATTCAAAATTTGTATTTATCAATTTTATTCTTTACCCCTAATAATTCATTATAGTAATAAATTATTTTATCTTTCCTCCTTCAAAATTCTTAGAACAATTTTATATAATCACCAAACTGTTTTTTGCTTTATTTTTTAAACTCTTTTTTTTAACTTTAACTAAAAAAAATATGCCAAACACGTTGTAAGTCAAGAGTTCAAAATTTATTTATACTAATTATTTATACTTATATTATAAGTAACATTCATATTAATTCTTTAATTTTTTTATGAATGACTCACTCTAACTAAATTAGAAATATAAGTAATTAAAAACACCCTCAAACTAGTAGGAAAATCTTAATAAAAAACTTTCCCGATGTATTTAGTTTATTTTTATACAAAATGTACAATAAGAATACAAATGAAACAGTGACAAAATTTCACCAAAAAAAAGAAACAGTGACAATTGATTGGAAAACAAATTGAGGATGCAGGAGAAGTGTTGCAGTCAATAAAATTAGAAATTTATAATTTATTTAACGTATTGACTATACTCAATTTTTATAATTTTAATGAAAAAAAGTATTAGATGAGTATTGTAAATGCACCCGTTTTTTATTTTTAATGCTAATTTACATATTTTTAATTTTTTTTGTATACCCGGAGGTATCCCAATCAATCTCCTCTAGTCACCTTACTCTCGGAGTACGGTGTAGGCTAGCCCCTTCTTGGAAGAGCGGGTGCATTGAGTTTCGCTACCAGAGGAAGGATGAGACTAATTTCCCAACCGAGAAGGAGACACTTTCCTCCTCTGGCACCCAAAGATTTTCTAAGAATTTCCTTGAAACAGAATTTGAACACCTGACTCAAGCAAATCCTTGAAAACTCAGTCGCCAACTGAATACCCTTAGGGTTACATATTTTTAATTTTATTGAGAAAGAATGTAACTCGTAAAAAATAAGTGTACCAAGTATTGAAAAGAAGAAAAAGTGTACCACACTAGTCTACCAGTACCCACTTTGGTGTTGGACTCTTATCACTTTAATACCCCCAACTCAAAATTATGGGTCCCGGTTGCTCGCCGGTCGATGTCTTGGTTTCCTTTTCTGTAATTTACCTGCTTTGACCGGTTTAAAAAAAAAATTACGTTACAAGAGTGCTTTTTTTAATAATAATATATTAGTAGTTGCTCATCATGATATTTCCATTATCTGTATGCTTTTATTTTATAATTTATAAAACCAAAAGGTAAAGTGATAGTGCGTGAAAACTTTTTTTTTCTTTTGCTTTATTATTTAAGAAAAAGTGCCATAAAATAAGAAATTAATATTTCTCATACTATAAGAAATAATTTTATCTCTTATATATATATAAATATGTAAAATCATGTAAAAATAAAAAATAAGAAAAAAATACGAGGCGCATGTGCATAGGAGATAAATTATCTCTTACAAAATTAATCCCATAAAATAAAGGGAAAAAGGTTTCTAATGTTAATTTAGACAACTTTATCTAATGTTCATCGAAACGACGTCATTTTGAGATTGTAAAATTAAAAATTATAATGATAAAGAATATTATAACCCTGAAATAAATTAAAATTACAAAAATATCATGATTTCCGTCACAAAATGACGTCATTTCGATGAACATTAGATAAAGTTATTTAGAGTAACTTTAGAAAAAATAAACCTTAAAATAAAAAACAAATATGATTATTATATGGGAAAATATTTTTCTTTTTAAATGACACAACTTATGTCATTTTACTCTCACAAAGAGGTGAAACCCACATCTTTATATTTTTTTGTCCATTCTTCTCTTTTATTTATCTCTTTCACTCACTTAAAATGACACAACTTTACATCATTTAAAATGATACACACTATTCTCTTATTATATGAGATTTATTAATCTTATATTATTATAGAGTAATTTTCTCCTACCATAAATATAATTATGGATGAAAATAAAGTTACACAAAAATCGATTAGTGTGTAAGAAAAAGCTAGTCTCCAATGGTTTTTTGTTATTTCAAAAAAAGTTTGTAAACATATTCATCCTCTTACATGTATGAGAAATGTTATACTCACCACCTCTTATTTTTAATACTTCTTATTACTAAATCTTAATCGATATTTCCGTCAATCTAATAATTAATAATTATGATCCAATAAATCTTAATCGTTAGATTGTCAGAAATCAACGATTAAAATTTACTAATGAGAAATAGTAAAAAAAAAAAAAAAAAAAAAATAGTAAAGTTAACCTTTCCCAACATATATTGGTATTTTTTCTTCATCTACTTTTGTCGTGTTGCCTATGTTGTTGGGAAGTGAACTGAACTGTGTCTTTGACTCTGCCTTCTCAGTATCTTCCACTCTGCAACAACAAAACAACACAACACAACACTATGACATATACACAAATTTAGGAGATAACAAAAACAGAAAAGCTGAAATAATGGGTAGCAGATGTTTAAGCTTCACTGCTTGGCGTAACTGGTGCTTCCGTAATTCATTCTCCAAATCAGGTCTCAAATCAACAACCACTGATCTTGGCGATGGCACCATCATGCATTGTTGGGTCCCCAAAACCCACAACGATTCAAACCCTTCTCTTCTTCTAATCCATGGCATTGGAGCAAATGCAATGTGGCAGTGGAACCAGTTCATTCCACCACTCACGTGCCACTTCAATGTCTACGTGCCTGACTTGGTTTTCTTCGGGGATTCCTACACGACCCGACCCGAGAGATCCGAAATGTTCCAAGCCAAGTGTGTCATGGGTCTAATGGAGGCTCATGGGGTAGGTAAAATGAACGTGGTTGGGTTAAGCTATGGTGGGTTTGTGGCGTATAGCATGGCGGCGCAGTTCCCACAGTGTTTTGACAAGGTTGTGCTGTGTTGTGCGGGTTTGTGCTTGGAAGATAAGGACATGGATGAAGGGATGTTTCAGGTGAAATCTGTTGATGATGCTGCGAGTATCTTGCTCCCACAGACACCAGAAAAGATGAGGCAATTGGTTCAGCTCACGTTCTTTAAGCCTATCAAAGTGTTGCCAACTTGTTTTCTCAAAGATTTCATTGATGTAAGTGGTTTCTATCCTAAAAAAGAGTTTTCTATTCTTTAATTTTGTAAATAATCAATTCAACCCAAAAGCCTGTTGGGTGAGGTTACTTATGCTAAGAAACTTCACAAGACTTAGGGTCGAACACGTGACATTCAGACTCTGATACCATGTAAAGAATCAATTCAACTTAAAAGCTTTAAGCTTTGGGTGACTAAATGGTTTTATAGTTCTCTTACAAATTTAATATATGGTTAGTGGTGGTTGCTATATATAATATACCTGTATGTTAGAAATTCAAGCATGGGTGATGAGAAATTAAGTGGCATGCTGGTTACTGTTCTGGACGAACATTAATGAGTATTGTGTATATCTGTTGTTTCCATAGGGAACATTCCATATATATATAGCCTAAACCATGCGGTTATGGTGATCGTGGGTGGTTATGGATAACCAACCCAGTTTGAGATCGTGGTAGGGCCCTAAGATGGTACTAATACGTGGGTCTCCTACCCGGCTAAGTAATTAAGCCGGACTCATGACCCCAGTAAGTGGTTGAGTTGAGTATTGGAGGGAGACTAACCAGGAACCCGGAACAGTTAGGAATGAAACTAGATACTATGTGGATTTATATTATACAATGGATGCAGAGAAGTACTGTTATTTTCAGACTATATTTGTCATTTATGATTGAATGTTAAATTGATGATTTGCAACGTCAATCAACTAGTTACTTGACCAATGCTATGTGTAGTAGCTGATTAGTTGTATTATCCTATTTGATCTATGAAATTTGGACCGGAGAAAGTTTATCTCTTTTCCAATTGTTTTCTTAACTGAAAATGACTGACACTGCTTATTTACCTTGGTTTGAATGTCACAAACATGGGCTTACTCATTTAACAAAACTCTCCGAAACCGGCTTTACTTGCTTGCAGGTGATGTGTATGGAATACCAGCAGGAGAAGAAAGAACTGATCCAAGCATTGCATAAGGATAGAAACATGTCTGATCTTCCTAAGATAACCCAGGTTTGATTTTTGCTTCTGACTATATATTTTGAGTTAATTTGCACTGTAACTTCTAAAAGGCATCATTTTTCAATGGTGCAGCCAACACAAATTATATGGGGAGAACATGACCAGGTATTCCCACTGGAATTAGCTCACAGACTGAAACGGTAATTTGAAGAAAATTAAGTTCACTATTGATTTTATCTTCGAAACCAATGTTATTAAAATCAGCTCGGTCATTGACCCGGTCGAGGTACTGATTACTGGTTTAACCAGTGGGTCACTGGTTCACCTGCATGACCCGATAATTATATGCAAATCGAAACACCTTCTTCAGCTTTGTTGGTTTTATTGTGTTGTGCATTTAACTTATTGTTTTGAATTTTGAATTTCATTTTTTTTGTTTTACTTCTGTGTAGTCTTGTGGGAGAGAAGGCACAACTTGTGGTCATTAAGGATGCAGGGCATGCAATCAATGCAGAGAAGCCTAATGAGCTGTACAAGAGTTTAAAATCCTTCCTCATTGATCCCTTAACTCCATCTAAGCAAGAAAACCACAGCAATGGTCACAAGGTGGACCAGAAAGGTTGACCCTTAGAAATGGGAGAACTTTTCCGCATTGTGGATACTTATTTTTCTCTATTGTTTTATCCTCACTATTATGAGCCATGCTGGGAAAATTGGTGTAGGTTGGAAAATTGGTTCGATGCTGGAAAAAAGGAGAGAATGAAGAGGCATACATATGAGCATCAGAAAGGAAACTTAATGGATCATCCACTATATATAAATTAGTTAAATTATTGTTGTAGGCTAAGTACACTCTAGACTCTGGTAAGAGTATGATACTGGAATTTTGTAATATTATGGGCTGATTGTTGCTGTTTTTCCTCCATCATATTGAAGAACTTATAATGTGTGTATGACATGTTTTTCTCACATTGTTAGGAGTATATTGCAAATGTTATATGTAGTAGACTAGTAGTGTGTTTGTCTCCCAGATGAAACATACTATTTTGTTGGATATTCATGAAAAAAGATAGGTTTTCACGTTATGATGAGAAATAAAAGACTTTGAATCTGTTCTGTTGAATTAAAATTAAAAAAATCCGACCTGCCGGATTCGAACCAGCGACCTAAGGATACCAGCTAGGTTTGACCTACTACAGTCCTCCGCTCTACAACTGAGCTAAGGTCGGTTGATGCAGAAAGCCAAGTTGAGAAAATATAAATAGATTCTAAGCATCACTTACCTCTTCATTCACGTTTATTTTGTAATATTAGAAAAGTTAAATACAATTCCCATGTTGTAGTGTTGTAAGAGAGTTGTATCTTATGTTATAGATATTTCGTTAATGTTGTTATTTTTTTCTTTTTTATTTTAGTGGTGGATCACACCATTTTGTGTCTTGACATAAAATATGTTCTCTCCTATTACAAGCCCATTAAAAAAACTTAACTTTGTGCACATGTACATTCAAATAAATAGATAAAAATAATTAATAGTAATTTATTTTATTCTTGTTGTAAAATTAAAGAATAAAAGAGAAGTAAGAGAGAAGAGACAAAAAATAGGATAGAATACTGATTGTCATTCAACTATATATTTTCAAATACAAGCATGTAAATATAGGGATATAATCTTGAGTGCTGAATTGATGCTCCATCAATGTGGTCGTTACTTTCAAACACAAACTGAACTATGTCATTAGGTAAAATAAAATTTAAATAGTTAACCCGTTATAAATATAAGGATTAAACGTTTTTTCAATGACCATAAATAACTTATTTTCAAGAAATCCAAAATGATGTTATTTTAGATTGAAAAAAAATATTTTTATAATTTTGATTTATTTTATAATTATATTAGTCTTTAAATTTTTAAATCCCAAAATGAGATCATTTTGGATTATATTTTTCCTTATAAATAATGGAAAAATATTTATCTTTTATCTTATTTTAGATGAAATACCATCGTTTTGGTGCATAATTGATAATTTTTTATATTCTCTTTCCCTCTCATGGAGAAGAGAGAATATGAAATAGATAGAAGATAAAAAATTACCAATTATGCATCAAAATAATGTCATTTTATCTAAAATACTATTAATTTACATCATTTAAAAAAGAAACAATATATTTTTCCCATAAAAAATATCCCGGGATGAATTTTAGCATTGGAGTGTAAGGGAGAATGCATTATTAGGGTTCTAAAAGCCGCTAAGTAGATAGTGAGGTGTAAAACTAAACTGAACACTGTATCCTCATCCTCCAACTCCCACTTGTGTTCCAACTTACACTTCCAAAACAATACTACCTTGTGCCCTTCCCTTCTATCTATTATCACCAGAGACAGAAACAGCGTAACAGTGGCTAAGGTTAAGCAAAACTCATTCCTATTCTTGTTTATTCTGTGTATATGTTTTTCCTCATTCCTTTGGTTTCCGGTATATTGAATTTCTCTCTCTTGTATTTCATTAGTCATTACTTGCTTCACTTGCCATTTCAAAAGTGCTTTTTTCTTCTTTATTTTAATCGAATTTAGGTATCTTGTAATTCATTGGGACGTTTTTTGCTTTTGTGAGTTAAATATATTTTCCTTTTTAATGTTTTAGATATATTCAGATAGTCTCTTCCCATGTTTGGCACAGAAATTTTCAGTCCACAATTTTTTTTATTTTTTTTTGCAGCTATCAGAATTTTTCGTCAAGAAATTTTATATTGATTAGCATATTGTCTTTGTGAAAATATCTTAGATGGCTATTGCACCTTTTGGTAGTACATCAGCTACTCAATGGGGAATTCGTCCTCAGCTTATCAGGAGATCGAGTGCAATTGGCAAGATTGTATCATCCTGCCACAAGTGAGTTCTATGTTTATATATTTCTTGATTGATGTTGAATTGTTGATGCTCTTGCACATGGAAAAGAGCTTAATTACTTTGAACATAGTTATATCTCATATTATTTTCAGGATATAACCATAAGCTGTTCATAAAATGTGATTTTGTTACTGTAATTGTCATAAAACGTCGAACATAGTTATCTTTTTATTGTTTGAGTAAATACTCTGATTCTTAGAAACTAGGATCTATTTTCTATCCTACCTGTCATTATATAATTTTTTTCTGCATAGTTCTTTGTGCTGGTGGATGTAATTAAATTAACACATTTTTCTTGCAGTTTTACAAGCAGGGTAAGCTTTATGGCTGCCCCAAGTTCAAGCTTTTTTTCTCGGGAATCCTTGCGTGGACTAATTGACATAGGTTCACCTCAAACTTTGCATCATAGCAGGGGATCAAGATTGATAGTTAGAGCAGATTCAGTGAGTTCGAATCGCTCGTGCATTTCTAAACAACAATGATTTTCTTTTGGGTTTTTCTATACAATTGTGCCTTATGAAAGTACTTTTTAAATTGTTCATGAAATTCAATATATTAGACTGATTATCTAATGTGTGCCAATATACAGGATTACTATTCCGTCCTTGGGGTGTCAAGAAATTCTACTAAATCTGAAATTAAGAGTGGTATTCTTCTGCAGCCCCTTCCTTTCCTGATTAATATAATTATGGTTTCATCATCAACAATTGATGCATTCATATTTATTGTTTTTATTTACTCATTAGTTGTTGACTACTTCATGAATGACCATTTTTATAGTATAGCAGTGATCTCTGTGTAAAGGAAAATCACTTATCACGGCAGGCTTAGTCTGTTAATTACTCAATGATTATCGCCTTTTATGCACGTGAAGTGCACAAGATATGTACTGATAATGAAATCTAAAAGAAATCTGTCTAAGAAATCTGCCAAAACTTAGGATGAGAACTAGAGTAATGATATCAATAAGATATGTAGTATTGATTAATGATTTAAGTAATGGGGATTAGCTTGCCGAACCAACTATTGGAAATTTTAAAAATTAGTTGCATTTTTTATGTCTTTGATTGTTCTTTGGTATTGTACGGTATGATGAGTTTGTTTAGACTAATAGGACGAAGTGACAAACATCAACTAGAGTTCTGGTAAAATCCTCTAGGAAAATTTCCACCCAAGACTCCAGAAATCGATACTAAACATCCATTTGATTTCATTTCTTTGTAGTGGATAGATTTACAAAAATAGTTTATAGTTAGTGATGGATGGGAAACATCAACAATCGGGGCTAATGATAGATGGTTGTGATTAAGAGATTATTATTAACTAGATCGTGCATATGATTTACTTGATTACACCACTTGTGTGGGTTAGTTGGCTGTTCTATCATTGCAATATCAAATTTCGATCTACTTTTAACGTTTCAGCTTACCGGAAACTCGCCCGAAATTATCATCCGGATGTGAATAAGTGAGTTTTTTTCGACCTTTTTCATATTGAACATCATCTACTTCCTAATGCCCTTCCTTTTCCTTGCTCCCCACTGTATTTTTCTTTTATAACTTTTAACTTTTAACTTTTTTATCTCACTATTGCTGTGGACACAGCATTTCGGATGTCTTGGACTATAATGCCTGCAGCCTGTCCTTTTAATTTTTTTTTGTTTTTGCATACTTCCTGACCTGCTTATTAGATAAAATCTTTTGGCCAAGTACCTACCTCTTCACATGTCAATTTTGCTAGTTGCATGATTTCTTCTTGTCATAATCATTTGATTAATGTTGCTTATTGTTGAACTATTGTATATTCACTTTATGCTGCAGGGAACCTGGTGCAGAACAGAAGTTTAAGGATATTAGTAATGCATATGAGGTAAAACTACAGATTATTGAACACAGCTGGGCCGTTATGCATTTCTAGTCATAATTGATCTTCTGTATTTTAAATTCTTTTGTAGGTCTTATCAGATGATGAGAAACGACCCATATATGACAGATATGGAGAGGATGGGCTTAAAGGTTCAGGAATGGGAACTGGGGTAAGTTACATCTGAAGGTGATGTGGAATTTTATTTTGTTATCACATATTCCTGTTTCTCAAAGAAAGATTATCTTTGTTATATTAGGATTTCAGTAATGCTTTTGATCTGTTCGAGACACTATTTGAGGGCATGAATGGTGGCATGAACACCAGAGGTTCTTGGAATGGAGCAGTTGATGGTGAGGATGAGTATTACAGTTATGTTTTGAACTTTAAAGAAGCTGTTTTTGGAGTGGAAAAGGATATAGAGATTAAGAGATTAGAGAGCTGCGGAACTTGCAAGGGTTCAGGGACTAAACCAGGGACTAAATCATCCAAATGCAGCCCTTGTCGCGGTCAGGGTCGTGTTGTCTCGTCAACAAGGACTCCATTAGGTATCTTTCAGCAGACAATGACATGCTCTTCTTGCAATGGGACTGGAGAAACTTCAACACCTTGCAGTACATGTTCTGGGGATGGTCGAGTGAGGAAAACAAAGCAGATAACTCTAAAGATTCCAGCTGGTGTGGATTCTGGTAGCCGTTTAAGGGTCCAAAATGAAGGCAATGCTGGAAGGCGCGGGGGTTCTCCCGGTGACCTCTTTGTTGTTCTTGAAGTTATCCCAGATCCTGTGCTTAAACGAGATGACACTAACATTTTATACTCATGTAAGGTGTCTTACATTGATGCAATCTTGGGGACTAAAATTAAGGTTCCTACTGTAGACGGCATGGTGGATTTGAAAATCCCACCTGGGACTCAACCAGGCTCAACACTTGTTATGGCTAAGAAAGGTGTTCCTCTGCTGAATAAAAAGAATATGAGGGGTGATCAATTGGTTCGAGTGCAAGTTGAAATCCCTAAAAGACTGAGCAGCGATGAGAAAAAACTTATTGAGGAACTTGCTGATTTAAGCAAAGGCAAGAAGGCTGCCACCATTACGAGATAATTTTTTGTGGGAACCTTTATGTCCTATGTATTTATAACCCCACAAATATTCTTTTCCTTTTAATGAATGCTCCATTCTTGACCTTTAGAATGAGAACTTGGAGCAGCTATTTATTATAGAACTGTTGGAGGGGTGAGCATGTATTGGTGGATGTAGGTTATTTATTAGTCGTTATAGAAACAGATGGATATGCAGAGCAGAAGAAACTAGAGATATTTTTTCTTCATTGGAATTTACTTGCTTTTTGTAACTTCATTTCTTTTAGACAAAGCCGAATTATGTGCACTCATTTACTTAATGTTATTTATAAAGAAAGAAGAATACAAAATCCCTATGGGGTGTTTGGTAGGTGGTTTCTGGTGGGATGGTTGGGTAAGTGAGAGTGGGATTCTATGTAAATCTTGTTTGGTAGACGGTTAATAGAAATAAAACCAGGGAAGCGTTTTACCCATGCAAATAAGAGTTGTGTGTAAATGGATGTCAAAAACACTGTTTGCAAAAACCACTTCGGAGGTGGTATTTGGGGAAGAATGGGGAAGTGAAAAATTTGGGGCGATGTCTTGAAATGCCCCTCATCTCATCTATCAAGCTATTTTGTTCAACTACCACACAAGATCGTTGTTCTTTACATATCCGTATTTGGTTTCTCTTTTGCTGTTTTGTCTACGTTGTTTCTCACCAACCATGTCCATGATGACATCAAAGCCTCTTTTGACCTCTACACTTTATGGTTCTGCAACTCTTAAAAGTTTGGCCCGTATGTAATTATGTCTGGTTCCTGCAACTTATTGGCTACAAAGCTTATGAAGAGTTGTGTTGGCATCTTAGTTGCATCTATTACAAAGAACAAAATTCATTTTAGTTAAGGAACATCTAACCCCAAGATTGAATGACTCATAGTTTAGTCGAGGACTCCAGGGTTAAATTTTATTTTATTTTTCAATTCAAAATTTAAAATGCCCATTTTGGTAATTTACATCAATTATCCCATCAATATATTATTTTTAACCAAACATAGGCTTTGAAAATTTATATCAATTTTCCCGGTAATATTTCAGTTTACCAAACAACTTTTTTTTAACTTTTCTACCAAACTCACTTTCCAACCATTTTTCTAATATTCAAAAAATTTCTGCTCAACCAAATGAATCCTTATTGTTAGCATATTATGCACGTCCCAGTTAACTTATGCTAATATCAGTTAATGTTCTAGCACTAGCAGAAGCAAGAAAATTTGGAAGTAGTAAGATGTGACAATTGTGATGATTAAGAGTGGCAGTGATTGATGCGTGTGTTGATCTAAGTACAAGCGACTTGAATTCTTTTAACATGCGATAACAGTGGTCATTTGCAGGGATATTTAAAGAGCAAGTACCTTTCAAACAACTCAACAAGTACAGAAGAAATATTTGAGAATAACAAAAATTAAAAGATAAATAAATAAAGGGGCTATAAAAAAAATGATGGGGTGAGAGAGGCTCGAACTCTCGACCTCAGGATTTCTCAGAAGCTATGAGACCTACGCGCTAGCCAACTGCGCCACCACCCCTTTGGTTGTATCTGTACTCCGTTGAAGTTTACTTAACTGTCTTCCATATTGGGATTTTGTTACTAAAGCATTATATAGCACGTTTGTTATATTTGTTCTTTCATTAATAAAATCTATTTTCCTAGAGCAATCCTAATATATTGTTTTTGGAGTAATTCAGTTCATTTACAATTAAAACCATTATCAATATTTAAATTTAACTAACTTCTATGATTGGATCAAAATTCTTAAGATCGTATACTTAATATTCAGTATATTTTTATGACTGCTTAAAGGGGAGGGAGAGGGTAATTGAGTTGAGAAGAAAAAAGGGGAGGTTTAAAAAAAAATTTTGGAGAAAATTCTTACTTTAAGCATGTAGAGAATGCACAAGCCTATCAAATAAGTATTGAACTCGGGACACGATGCTCTGATACCATATAAATAACTAAATCAATCCAAAAGTTTAAGCTGTTAGGTAATGCTACATTAATGGTTTTATGTATGTCAATATATATATTTTTCATTTGAGCTGAAATTTTATCTTGAGATTCTTCATACATTTCATTCATTTTTTTTCAAGCTGGATACTCTGATTTGAATTTCCCCCGTAGAATTCCTAGATAAATCGTGAACAGAAATGATTTTTGTAGTGACCTTTGTTAACTCTTTTTGACTATTGCTATCTTGTTGATAACTTTAGGTCATTGTGGTTTACTCTTTGATCTTGGAGAAATACTAATAACACGTTCTCTGGCACTCGCTTCATAACACACTAGTTTTGAGTGAAATTTCATTCTGGCCACACCAATATAGAGTGGGCTAGGTTATTTATTTAGTAGAATAAGTAAGAAACTTCACAAAATAATTGAAAGAGTGTTGAAGAATGTGTTGATAGTATTTTTATATCTATTATTTGAGACTGCATAAACTCCTTTGCATTTCTGGTTTTGGTAATAATAGCATTGCTTTTATAGTCCTGTGAATATTTTTTTCCACATTGAGGAGGGTTTTCTCACATTAAATTTGATGTTCATAATTTGCGATTTATGTACTTTATTTTACTATGGTTTGGTTTACTTAGATACTTCTAATTAGAGCTCACAAAAGAAATTTTTTTAATTATTTCCCCTGCGTGGTCCTTCCCATTAAACATAGAACAAGAACTTAAAGTGTGAGCTACTTTTACACGACGTGAACATTTACTAAATTTATTAAGGGTCGATTTTTTTGTTGCATGAAAACATGAGATAACAAAAGTAGAGACAAATTATAAAACCCTACATTTTATATTAGAGCTCACAAAAAAATTTTTATTATTATTTCCCTTGGAAAATCCTTCCCATTAACATAGAACAAAATTAAAGTGTCTCTTTTACACGAGAGCAACATTTACTAAATTTATTAAAGGGAAAAACTATTCTCATGTTATATGAAATAAATTTGTCCTCCTACACACTCTTTGACAAGTGTGTCACCTTTCTCTTTTATTTTATTTTATCTTTTCAGGTGATGGAGCTCACACATTTGTCTCTATAATATGATATAACTTATCTTCTTTAACATAAGATTAATAAAATCCTTTATTAAATTACTCTACAAGATAAAAAGAAGTAGAAGAAGAAGAGGCTTTTATTACAAGAGCCTCTTACAAAACCATAAGACTGATGAAATTTTGAATCACTCTTCAAAATGAAGAGCCTCTTCTATTAACCTATTGAAATCATTATAGGATGAGCCACCTATATCCGTGGCTTGTACTGCTTTTTTCCTCCATTCTAAAACGTTTTGCTTCATTTCCTTTCCCTTATCTCCTTCCATCATTTCCTTAACAAGCTCAACAATCTCTCCACGCTTTACATCATGATTTATCTCCACCCCAATTCTCCAATTTGTACAAGCATATCTACAATTCATTTGCTGCTCTGCAAAGAAAGGCCAGCATATGATAGGCACACCCCCACATATAGCTTCTGTTAGTGAATTCCATCCACAATGTGTTAAGAAAAGCCCAATTGATGGATGTTCAAGTACTCTATCTTGAGGGCACCAACTTGTGATGTATCCCCTTTCTTTAATCTCATCAGAAAACTCCTTAGGTAAAATTGCTGATTCACCCATTACCACATCATGCCTAATTATCCATAAAAATGGGTGCTTGCTATTTGCAAGACCCCAAGCAAGTTCTTTTAGGTGATGCTCAGTTATCACAGTCCAACTTCCATAATTCACATATATAACTGAATTGGGTTGCCATTTATCTAGCCAAGTGAGGCAATTGGAGTCTTCCACCCATAAACTTGATCCAAGGGACATAAACTTGTTTTTCTCAGGGACATGCCTACATAACAAGGGAAGTGGGCCAATGTTGTATATGTTGGGAAACTTGGCCTTTAATGCAGCAAGGACTTCTAGTTCAAACTCTTGAAATGTGTTAAATATGATTGCAGATGATGTCAAGCAATTCTTTACTTCTGACCCCATGAAATCGAACATGGTCTCATCAAGATTTGTTGTTCTGATAAAGCTTGGCATGTCTTTGAGTCTAATATTTTTCATCCCTGGAATCCAATCTATGGGCTTGTCCAGTGCACTGTCAGTAATGGATTCATTATCTGAAACAAGATGATAAATAATTGCAACTTAACCAATCCAAACATTTATAAATAATGCAAAACATGTGTCTAAAAACCAATTTAAGCCAAAAATTTAAGTTGTTGAGTGGAGCTAAAAAAACACTCCCCGTTAAACTCGACTAGCGAGTGTGGGGTGGAGGAAATCTTTATACGCAGCCTTATCTTTGCATAATTGCAAAGAGACCGTTTTCTGGATTCTAACACATGACCTTTCAGTCTACCTTAATAATTTTATATATATCTCACATGCCCTCTCACAAGAGAGCTTATTTGAAAGGTTGATGACGCATAATTCCACAAAAAATGGAGGGAGGTTAGGATTAGAGGTGGCAAAGTGGGCGACCTGCCCCGCCCCGCCCCACCCCGCCATCAACCCGCCAAAAAATGAGTCAGCCCGTCCCGTTTTTGAAAGTGGGCTGAAAAACTCAGCCCGCCCCACCCTGTTTGGCGGGTTTGGCGGATTGGCCAGCCAGCCCGAGCCTATTTTACACTGACCCGCCTCGGCCCGCCTATGCCCGCTATCAACCCGCCAAAAAATAAGTCCGCGCCGCCCCGTCCCGCTTTTGAGACGAGTTGAAAAACTCAGCCCGCCCCGCCCCGTTTAGCTGGTGGGACGGGTTGGTCTGCCGAGCCGAGCCCGCTTTGACACCTCTAGTGAGGATGAACAAGCTCTTATATCATGTAAAGAATCAATTCAACCAAAAAACTTAAAATGTTAAGTGAGGTTGCATTAATGGTTTTATATATCTTCAACATTATACCAAAATAATTCATAATCAATAACAAAAAGCAACCTTTGAATGGAATAATGCCTCTGTTAGCTAGTTCACCGAATTGCAAGTATCCCATGAATCCACAAGCAGATGCAGTCCAAAACTGAGCTTCAGGTATGTTAAATTCCTGAGCAGCTTTAATTGCAAAGCTCATGACCACATCAGATATTATGCAACTAACAGGAGGAACCCTTGAAGATGTGTTTAGCTTGGTCAAAAGCTTCTTGAATGGTGCCAAAAAGTTCTTTCTGGTTGAATCACACAGGGCTGAGACATCTGGGTTTGCATCACCATCTCTTTGTGGTAAACCATCTGGGATAGTCTCAAACTCAAAACCTTGTTGGCTAATAACGAAGGTTTGTCCCAGAGACCTGACCAAACGTCTATGATTGGATTCAGTGTTGACAAAAGTTATGTGAAAGCCCTTCCAGTGAAGGACCTTGGCCAATTGCATAAAAGGGTTTATATGTCCCTGTCCTGGGAAGGGAACACACACTACATGGGGTTGGGACTTTGTATGTGAAGACTCCATTTTTTTTCTTCTAGTGTTCTGATTCTAGTCTATGCAGTTTAATGCGTTTTGTAGATTTATTAATGAGATAACCAAGACAAGTTGTGAGGTATATTATTTTTTACTAAATAGTAAATTCCATTATCTTATCTCTATGATATAAGATAATTATTTTATGTAACATGAGATAAGTAGATCTTTTATTCATTAACAAAAGCTAGCATGGGATCAATATTCCATTACTATAATTAATTAATAGATCAAAGGAAGTGGTTGAGTTGATGATTTCAACATGTCCTTGTGAAAAAGTTTGCACAGGTGGTGACATATTGACATCAATAGTAGAGAAAGAGATTCTTTTGGAATGCTTGGCTTAAGAACAGATGCCAAAACATGCCAACTTCTGTCAACGGTGTGAGTTTTTTGATGCGGACAAACCTTAAACAATTTTACTTACACGTCACTTTTTATATTATTTTATTTTAGCAAGATAATAAAATATAAAACATTATTTAATCATTTTTCTTTTTAGTTTTTTCAACATAAGGAATTATATAAAATTCATTTCCCAATCTAAAACTTAGGTTAGTATTAGAGAAATATAAAAATTATTAATTATGTGTGAGCCTTTCACTCAGAAAAAAAAATAAAAAAGCTGAAAATCGATGTATTGTAGGAGAGAAAAATTCTTAGTCAATTGAGTATATTTTCCCATTAGAGAAACATAAAAATTATTAACGAGCCTTCACTCGTAAGCTTTCTTTAGTCATCGAGCGAGATAATTGTTTATCATAATATCAATCCTCTTGATTACCGGTTCACCAATTCAATCATCATGGCCCATATTTTTTAGTAAAATCAATATTAATGCTTCAAGCCCTTTGATGGATTTTCACCTATAAACTTGTGCTGTTGAGTGAATCGGTTGTTTACCAGTGTGTATGTATTTTTTTTTTTTTTTAAAAAAAAGACTTTATAACCCAAATCAAAATTACAAGCGGCATATCCATGCGGTCAGGCCCAGCTCGCATTTAATTGCTTTACAATATATGGGAAATAATATATTGAAACTACTAAAATACTTGATAACTGTACTGTTATTTTCTTTCTTTTTTTCTTTCCTTTTTAAGTGGAAAATCATTTTTTTGTGTCTTAGCATACACTCTCATATGCTCTCTCCTACAACATGAGAGTAGATAATCCCTTACAATATATAACTAAGAAAATATTGAAACTACTAAAATAATTGATGAGGCACGAGCTGCCATTTTTTTTGGTCTTAAGATTAATGGGGAAATATATTGTGACAATCAAGTTGTGTTATTACAAGTGATTATCAATTAATCTCACCATTAGATCGATTATGTTGATTTAACGGTTATATTTATTTTCATATTTGTATGTTAATGATTTTCCAAATTTAATATTTTATATTTATTTTCACCTTTGTATGATTATGATTTCTCATATTTAATGTTTTCACTTTAAATATGACAAATCATAATCGATCTAACAGTGAGATTAATTGGTAGTCATTTGATAGTAACATAACTTAATTGTCACAATATCCTTCCCAAGATTAATAAAAGGAAAATCATTTTTTTATGAAGTAGAAGAAAACACTCTCATATTTCTCTCACATAGAAAAATGAGCCATTTTTTCTAAAACAAAAAAATTGATAGACCTCATTTTATTTTGTCAGAACAAAGAGAGACTAGAGCATAATAAAAACTTCACTATTTGTGTTACTAGCACGAAGTATAAGCTATACTCGCACATCTTTTAATGTCAATAAAATAAATGAACGTGGCAAAGTTCACAGCTACAGCCAACAGGGCAAAGGGTATTATTGCAGCATTTAACGGTAGAACAGCATCTTTCTATGGAGTAATGCACTTTCTGAATGTTGGTGTGGTGATTATTGGCGTCTTATTCAGTCAGCTGAAATAGTAGATTCCCTTGGTGGCTGGGGTGGGTTTAGCCTAACACATAAACGGAAGACACTGCTTAAATATTCGATACGAGTTTAGGATCATAGCATGAAAGAGGAAGCATTAAAGGCATGCTTCAGTAACAATTTTTGCGATAACACATGTCAGTATCAGTTCTCTCTTTGTATGTGAAATGTTACTAAAGTCATGTAAAGGCCACCAAAAAAAAATAAAAATAAAAAAACCTTTCCCAATAGGAAACATTTTCCTCCAATTAATGTGCGTGAATTTCACGTCACTTTATTACATTATAATAAGGAATTTAAAGAAGAATTTTACAAATAGGGATCTTTAACCTTTTTTATTATCCAATTTTTATTTTTGGAATCATGAGAGAAACAGTGCGTGTGCGTGGATATTTTGTATAGCTGTTAAAAAGATTTATGAGAAGGGGGAAGAGAACTAAATTTGGCTAAAGCACCATTTTAAAATTTTTGGACAAAAGAATTACTCGATTAAAGTTGATTGAATAAATTTTTCTAAAGTAATGCAGTCAAACATGTCACCTATGCTGACGGGACTAGTCCCGTCACTTATAATGACGGGACTCGTGGCACGTCAGCGCCACGTAGGCAATCCAATTACCGTAAAACTTCGGAAGGCCATAACTTGTGACTCGGGTATCTAAATCACATGATTCTTTTTTTGATTTCACATAACTTTTCGAGGTCTACGCAATGACACCTCATTTGACATATTTTATCTGCCACAAACATAGTTTGAATTTATAACAATTGTACCACAATCACAAGAGTGTTTATTCATAAAATCTTCAAACTATGTTTGTGCGAGATAAAATATGTCAAATGAGATGTCATTACGTAGATCTCGAGAAGTTATGTGAAATCAAAAAAAAAATCATGTGATTTGGATACCCGAGTCACAAGTTATGGCCTTCCGAAGCTTTACGGTAATTGGACTGCATACGTGGCGCTGACGTGGCACGAGTCCCATCAGTATTAGTGACGGGACTAGTCCCGTCAGCATAGGTGACATGTTTGACTGCATTACTTTGGAAAAACTTATCCAATCAGCTTTAATCGGATAATTCTTTTGTCCAAAAATTTTAAAATGATACTTTTCCCACTAAATTTACACAACTCACATGGGGTGAAATGATTGTGGGTTAATAAGTAGTCAGATTTTTTTTTTCATATTTTATTTATATATAAGAAATAATAAAGACGAAAGTTGTAAGATGAAGCTTGAGAGAGTAAACTTTTATTATGCTACATTTCTCTTAAGTTTGAATGGAAAATTGTTAGAAATAATCAAGTGTGAGTGTGTAGTGGTGAAGTAAGTCCCACATCATCTAGACATAAATCAAGTGATGACCATATAAGTTTAAAAATCCATAAACCTACTGCCTTAAGGTTTTGGGTTAAGATGTGGTGTCAACCCACTTATTGTGGTTTATCGCTTGGCCCATGGAAGTATCATTTGCAAAGGGTTTGGGCTCCCCGTACCATTCCCAATAGTGGTATCAGAGCCAAAGGTTTGGCTGGGCCGAATATTTAGAAATGGTGATGTTTCAAGGCCTCCGCAGAAGACTAGTGTGACTCCAAGTTGCCCTTAGGGGGAGCATGATGTTGGGCCTCACACTTGAGGGAAAGATGTTAGAAATAATCAAGTGTGAGTAGGTAGTGGTGAAATAAGTCCCACATCATCTAGACATAGACCAAGTGATAACTTTTTATAAAAGTAAAGAGCTATTAACCTACTGCCTTAAGCTCTTCCGTACCATTCCCAATAAAAACAAGATAAAGATTCTTACATAATGGGGCCATCAATCCGCCCAAAGTCATCGGTCACTTTATCACTGTTAAGATTATAGGCTAACATTTTAGTGACTTGCTTAATAGAAAGAATTTTTTTGGTCATGCTCTTTTTCTTTATAAATATATTTTTCATACGAGACAATTCTGTTTTGGATGAATTTAAGATTAAGATTTTAAACTCATCTCAAAAATGATACTGAAAAGGATCAAACACATGCTCTCACCACTACCTGTTCAACTCTTATATGCCAATTGAGCTAACATTATTTGGTTGATCATGCTCTCTTACGGTCTTTCCCTTCAAGGATGAGCTTAAAGGGTCATCAGGAAACTAAAAGGGAATAAAGAAGGAAAAGAACATTTCCTATGGACAACTAAGAACTATCACAACGAAACAATTTTATGTAGGCACAACTTAACATGTTTAAAGATAAATTGTAGGGACAAATGTATTTGACTCCCACATATTAACAGTCTATTTATGTTGCAAAAACAACTTTATTTTATTTTTTCAAATCACACTCACCTTATGGAGAATATCTTTGGTGCATCACCAAATTCGGTACATCTTTTTTTAAAAATTTGGTAAAATTTGTAATGTGGTGGGAAATAAAATATTCAAAAGTGATGAAATGTTTTTTAAATTTGAAAAAAAAATGTACCGAGCTCGGTACATATAATACACTAAAGATATTTTCAGTCTTCAGGAATCAGGACCCCAAATTTAGCATATAGTCTTCATTGACCGGAAGCAGAATTAAACAAGCACATAGAAAAGCAGTTCAAAGGATACTATCACAAAATTTAGACTCAACCATAAAGTAAGATTTCAGGTCTGTAACAAACACTGTACAAGTGTATCAAACTCCAATGTATACAATCAATGCTGACGCAAGTTACACACATCTGTGAAACCTAAGCATTCCCATTGACCCTTCTTCAGGCACAATATCAGTTATAATTAAAACTTATAATTATAAAACCAAAAAAAAAAAAATACAAAGGGGGGGCAATTTCCATTTTACAAATGAAGGTGTGAGGATAATCTCCATCAGAATAAGAAACAAACAATTTCTAAGGGTTGAAGAAGTGGCCACCACAATGGCATTTCCAACTCAAAGGCTTGTAATTGGAGTACCTATTACCTTGAAGAAAGAAACTTTCCATGGCAAGATCTGGCTGGACCCTCTCATGGCTAGGCAAGTCTGGAACTTGCACTGCCATGCATGGATGACACTGGTTGCACTTGTTGTGGCATCTAGGTGGAATTGAACCTAACCTGTTTACCTCTTCATATAACAAGTCCTGCACATAACATACATATCAAACAATTGAATCCTTTTCAAACCAAAGTATTCACACAAAAGGGCCGACCCAATTCAAATACCCACTTCGTGAGTGTCTGGGGAAGGGAATACTCTAGGCAATCTTTCCCCTGCTTTTTGCAGAGAGACTGATTCGAACCCACGACCTGACACACCACGGACCGCAGTCAAGTCGGTCCTTCACACACACACAAAAAAAAAACACAGGCAGAGGGAGTGAAGAGGAAAAAACACCATTGCTTTAAATTAAAGCCTACCCTTGGAGGAATTGCAGGCTGCGGTTGATTGAAGCAAGAAACTGAACACATCAAGTGGTTCAGTAGAACTATGATAAGCAAGATGGTGAGGTTATAATATGAATTAAGTGAAGCCATGAATGCCTTTTTATGTCACTCTCTTGAAGTCATTCCCCATCTAAACTAAGAGGCAAAATTAAATATGAGTTAACTGAGATCCTAATGGTAGTACTCTAAAAACTATATCAACTTGTGTTGTGAAACAAACCAACAAGAGAGAGAGAGTGAAAAAAAAAATATGGTTTGAAAATTTAATTTTTGTTGTTGTCATTAATGGTTTTTCTTGTTATGGCGGAATATTGACCAAAATGTTATTTTTTGTCAAAAATTTTACCCAAATTTCATGCAAACATTATTTTTTATGATGTAATTCGCTATGACTAGTAGCAAATTATGTTTGCTAATGATTTTGTGACACGTGACATATTTTTGCAAAAAAAAGTTGACTCATCATAATTCGCTACCAGTGATAACGAATTTAATATGTAATATGATCACAGTCACGAAATTATTAGCCATAAAATTCACTATTACTGAGAGCAAATTATGACACCGTGAGGTAAAAAATATTATTGGTGTAATATTTGGATGAAAAATTTAACAAAAAAAATGAATGAGATGAAAAAGAGGAGAGTGATAAATTAGAAGGGGTAGTAATGTAGTATAGAGAGGGATAGTGGACATAGAGAGAGGGTGCAGAGTGTGGCAGAAAAAGTGAAAGGAACGATTCAATAGAGGTAAACAAATTGGGAGAATCCACATCAGTATGAAGGGACCCCTTGGCCAGTATTCTATTATTAGCAGTTTGAGACCGGTTATAAGTAGCTGGATTGAAAGCGAAAGGATTTTTGTTTCTTAGACTAGGTAAAATAAAACACATAACTTACAATCACAGATGGTAGTTAAAATTTGCATTTATTATGCTATCTAATTTTCATCTCATTTTCTTGGCGATTTTTGGATTTGACTGCGTTTGACTTTATTATTTACATTGTTCGATTGAGAGTTTCCCCTTATTAGAGGCAGAACTAGGGAGCAGAACGAGGGAGAGGTTACTATTGGCAGCCGTTTTTCCTTAAATTTTAATTTTTTATTATCTTAGGTATAAAATAATATTTTTTATTAATAATAAGTTATTAGTATTAATAATTAACTACCCCTTAAAAATATTTATCATAGTTAGTATCTCCTATTAATCTTAATAATACTTATAATTTTAAAATTTTATTTTCACCATTTTCTTGCGAGTTTTTAAGCATGCAAGATCCCAACTTTGTATAAAAAAAAGAAATTATGTATGATAGACGAAGAAATCAATAATGACTAACTATTATTTATTAATTTGCCCTAATAAATGCAACTCCTACTGATCGAAGAGTCTCATCAGGGATATTTAATATTTTGTGACTCTTTTAGTTTATCTGTTCGTGCCTATGGATTAAGGATTAACTTAAGTCACAAATATTATAAATATTATATATGTCTGTATGTATGTTGTGAATATAATATGTGCATAAAGTACTGTTGTGTTAAGTGATTTGTACAAATTTAGATATAATTAATAGAAAATGATCTATTTACAAAAAAAAAATTAAAAATTTTTGAAAAGTATATTATGTCTGACCGGTAATACTTCATTCAAGAATGTATTATCGGGTGTAGTTTATAAGAATTTATAAACAGAAAATTTATAAATATAACTTTCCCATAATTAAAACTTAGAAAAAGATATACCTAATAGTCATTTCACTGGTAGCGCTAACTGATTGGAAGTTAGGCGGAAAATGGGTCTTCCATTTAGGAGAAGACCTATTTGTGTTACAACATTTTGTAATATAATCGTGTATTCTCTAGGCTACGTGCGAAAGGAATGAGCTAACGGGAGCACTTAAAAAAAGGTTTATATGTTATGTTAGTCTAGCAATCAAGACAAAATCTTCCACTACGTTTCATATATGGATTTTATTTTTCTTATATTATTGTCTCATGTAAGCACACAAAAAAAATGGATGAGACCAAACAAAAGAAGAGAGAAAAAATAAAAAAGAGGGTACCACCACTTTTTTGTTTGTTGCATGAGACAATTTATCTCATGCAACATAAGAAAAATAAAACCCTTCATATATATGTGGGTTTTAATTTTCTCATGTTGCATGAGAATTTAATTCTCATGTTGTGACTCAATTAGTGGTGGGCCCCACATTTATTAAAAAAAATAAAAAATAAAAGTTTTACACGCAAATCGAAGGATCACACCATGAGAATTGAATTCTCATGCAACATAAGAAAATGTTTTCCTTATATATATATATGAAGAGGGATATTCTTACTACCAAAATTTTCTACTACTAATTTACTACCTATTTAATCACCATTTGATCAACCTTTTCTCTTTTTTCAAAAACTTTTTAACATTCTCTCTCTTTGATTCAATGGTGATTAAATAGATAATAAGTTACTAGTAGAAAATTTTGGTAATAAGAATATCCTTCATATATATATATATATATATATATATATATAAGGTTTTATAAGAGTTATGTTATAGGAAAAGTGTTTGTGTTATGTTATAAAAATTCGTTTTGCGTGCCAGAGTTTTTTTGCTGCGGGCCTCACAAAATGTTATGAGTGTAGGTTCTGGTCATGTTAAATGATAGATGATAAACCCATATATATATATATATATATATATATATATATATATATACATATATAGGAAAAACACTTATCCTTTTACAGGAGAAGTGTGTTCTTATGCCATAGACACATGCAATATTTTTGTTTAATTTTTTATTTTGTTCTTCTAAAATACTTAAATACATGATGGGCTCCATTACTGTCAGCGGGAGAATAGAAAGTGCTGCAGTTACATGAGAGCTTCAAATACTATATATATATATATATATATATATATATATATATATATATATATATATATATATATATATGGGTTTATCATCTATCATTTAATATGATCAGAAAGAATTTCCTACACTCACAACATTTTGTGGGCCCGCAGCAAAAAAAAAAACTCCGGCACGCAAAATGAATCTCTATAACATAACACAAACACTTTTCGTACAACGTAATTATTATAAAACCCATATATATTGAGAAATATACAATTCTTGCATCTTTAAAATATTTAATCAATTGGGCTTGGATAAATCATGTGTTAAAAATGAACAAGACGCCATTTGTCCCACGTATGATAATAAACACATATAAATATAAATTAATAATATTAATAACTAAAAATTAAATAATAAATAAATAAATTATATTATATTATATATATAATTAAATTTTAAATTAAATAAAAAAAATTCACTTTCACCACCTTTAGTTATACGTTATAACATGTATCACTATCTACCAAAAAAATAAAATAACATGTATCACTTTATAATTTATCACTTAAACCATTATGGTTGCCGTGTGCTGAAAGTGATCATTTTGTCACGTTTGGACAAAAAATTTACCAGACTGCCACGCCAACAGTAAATTTTGCCAAAATGCCACGCGGCATAATTCGCTACACAGTGTAGCGAATTATGCATTCAAGTAATTCGCTACACAGTGTAGCGAAATATGCCACGTCAGAACCAAAAATGCCACGTGTCAAATTTTCTGAAATTCGCTACCTAAGATAGCGAATTATGCCAAAATGTCAAAATTTGACATGTGGCATTTTTGGTTCTGACGTGGCATATTTCGTCACACTGTGTAGCAAATTACTTGCATGCATAATTCGCTACACTGTGTAGCGAATTATGGCGCGTGGCATTTTAGCAAAATTTACTGTTGGCGTGGCAGTCTGGTAATTTTTTTGTCAAAACATGGCAGTTTGGTTACTCTCCCTCACTTGACTCCTTCCTTGAATATTAAAAATATTTTTATTATATAAAAAATCAAAAAATCTTAATATGTAAAATGTTAATTTATAAATAAATTTTTTAAAATATCCCTAATTTAAAAAATCCTAAAATAAAAAGATGAATTGTACCTAAATTTTTTATTGGAAAAATATTATTCTTCTTTTAATCATTCCTTCAATTTTAAGAGAGATTACTCACATAACTGACTATAATATGATATTTTATGGAATTGATATTTAAATAAAAAAGTTAAATAATTAAATAAAAATTGAAGTTATTTTAATGTAAACAACAAAGCCCTATGTTGAGATTTCAAATGTAAGGTGTAAAATCCCATATTAATTATGTATAAAAAAATTCCCATATTAATTAGAAACTGAATAAGCAGACAGACTCATAAACTCAATATTAAAAAAAAATTAAACTCATTTATTATCATAAATTATCATTTAGCCTATTAACTATTATCTCACAGCCATGAGCTCCATACAGCCGGCTACACACTATTCACGGCTGGTCACATGCTCTTGTTCAATTCTATTCGTGCCCTGCTTTGAGGTTTAGGGCTCGTTTGGTGGACAGGATAGGATAAGGGTAGGATATGAGGCTGATAAGGGTAGGATATGATATGGGGCTGATAAGCCCATATCATATCCTGTGTTTGATGAGCACCTGATTAGCAATATGATAAAATTATGTAAAAGGCGAAAAGAAAAACAAAAAACAAAATATAATGCAATAAATACAAATATATTGAGTAGTGTGGGAATATATTGGGTAGCGTGAGGATATATTGGGTATCCAATATTGATATCTTATCCTGTTGAATCCTAACCCATCTCCCCCCATAGGATAAAAAATCATGTATTGGATAGGATAAAATGAGACAATAGGATAAGCTAATCATATCCTATTGACCCACTGTAACGCCTGGCAACTTGCAAGGATTAACGACTGTCCCCACACACTAACACGAGACTTTTCAGAGTGCTTTGTCCTCACTCGCACACTTCCCGGGAAAACTTCCCAAGAGGTCACCCATCCCAGAATTGCTCCAAGTCAAGCACGCTTAACTGTGGAGTTCTTCCGATCCGGGCTACCGAAAAGTAGATGCATCTTGTTAGTATAGGTAGTACCAATTAATTCTTATAAGTCATTCCCAACTGTACTGTCCCATACCAGCACAGTCTCTGGAATCCCTCTCTTTCCGGTGTTATTCGATTCATTCATGTACCCCCGTCGCTGGAAGCCTGCCAGGAGCCGCTCCTTGTCCGTGCCCTTGCGCACCGGCGATCACTCCCCGCCCTCGTCAGCGCCCGGGATGTTACACCCACCAAACAAGAGATAAAAATAGGATATGATAAGTTATCCTATCCTATCTTCCTCATCAGATGCTCTAAACAGGGCCTTAGGTTTTTGTTTTTACTACTACAAACAGATAAATATGCAACTGAACAATTGAAAAGATGTAAAATACATTTATAACTGAACAATAGAAATCCCAAACAATATCCCACATGATGCATTACTTGGATCGTATTTTGGGTTGCATGTGTTTTATTTAATATATAATTTTTATAATTTTTCTTATTTGAAACTAAACAATGGAATTAATATTTCCAAATTTTAACTTAAATACTATAGAAGTAAAGATCGAGAAGATGAAATTATAAAGAAACATAAATAATAAACAAACAGAAGTCTTATGTTATTTGCACAATTTAAAAAGTTATTTTCCTTTATTATGAGATACTTTTGAAATTTCAATAGTTTATTCACATTTAAAACATATTAATTTTTTGAAAGTTTTACCGAAATAAGTTTGGGATATTATTTAATTTTGTTGGAGAAAAAAAAAAGATATATAAAGCATATATCATAAAAGTCATACATAGAGGAAAATCATAATTTTTTTGGATATAAAAAGGATATTAGTAAGTATGTCCGTGGGAGAAAAAAAATAAGAAAAGAAAAAAATAATAATAATATGTTCTTTTGGTGCATATACAAATAAAAGAAAAAAAGAAAATAGGAAGATGCAAAATTGAAAAACTAAATTAGGATAACCCATATCTTCTTCTTCCATCTAATATACTCACAAATCGCTCTTCTTCTTCCATCTAATATACTTACAAACCGCTCTTCTTCTTCTTAATCCAGATTTCATTGATGATGTTGGTTTCATGGTAGATTGTTTGTTTTCACTGGCCTTGATCTTTTTATTTTTCACTATTATGCATTTTTTCGCGTTTTCCTCATTGATAACCCTGAAACATATGTTTAAAAACATAAGCATAAAATGAGAAAGAACTATAAAAAAATAGCCCTGAGATTTATAACAATGAAAGTAACTCACAACCATAATAGCGGGGAATAAATTAGTTAGGCAAGATCCGAAAATGTAACTCATAACCATTAGAAAGAGTTTCAATCCATTGAATAATCATGTACATTTCATAACCAGAACACTCTAGAGTTATACATATTGAAGTATTTCTTAATTAATAAACTTACAAATACTAACCATTGAACCAAATTTGTGAGTGGTTAAGATGTCAAAGCCATAGGGATCACAATCTACCAAGAAACTTGAAGGAAATTGAAAATTCTCAACCTAAAGCCGCAAAAACCTGTTAGAAAAAAATGCATAGTATCAAACAAAAGAGGACAGTTAATTAGAATCCATGTACAGAATAATTAAAGAAAAAACGACACCTTTTATGGGTCTAACAGACATCATATCCATGAGGAATTTTAGTGGTATGAACTAAGACAACTTTAATATGGCTTTTGAGATTTTCTCAAAGATTCTCACTTTCGCGTGCAAGGTTAGACCTTTAAATTATTTTTTATAAATTCTTCCAAGCCGCTAGTGGTTAGCCACCTACAACCAATCTATTATCTGAACCATTAAAGTAGCTCTTTTAGGACTAACAAAACAAAGGGTCAGTGAAAATGTAAGCGAAGCTGAGAAAGAAAAGGAAAGAGTGGACAGAGCTGATGTATCAGAGAAGAGAAAAGCAAATCTGATATTTGTCATTAAAAGAAAGAAAGCCAGTCTTATCAGATCTTTATAGAGCAATCTTGATAAGAGTGTCTATAGTTACAATCGAAGGAGAGAGTTACAAATTGAATAGAAAAGTTACAAATGAAGTAGCTTAAGTGAAGCTGTTATTGACAGCTGTAACAAACTTGGAAAGTTGTTACCAAACAGCTATAACCGATCCCACTAAACCAGGAAAGTAGTTGAACTACTTTCATCACACTCCTATCTACTCTAATACTCGCCCCTTAAGCTCAAAGAGGAAAAGACAGATGATGCAGACTTCCAATACTCGCCCCTTAAGCTCAAAGAGGAAATGACAGATGATGCAGACTTGATCCGGGACAGCACTCGACTAGCTTTAAGGAGGATGCAACAATTGTGTACGATCAAAGACTTTAAGCTTATCCCTGAGTTCACTGAAGCGAGTGACTGATAAAGGTTTAGTGAAAGTGTCTGCAACCTGTAAGCAACCAGGGATATGTTGAACAATAAGGGACTTAGCAAGCACCTTTTCTCTTACAAAGAAAACATCAAGTTCCATATGCTTAGTTCTTGAGTGAAGAACAGGATTGTGAGCAAGAGCAACAGTACTTTGATTGTCACAATAGATTACTGGAGTCTTAATTGAAACTTGTAATTCTTTCAACAAGGACCGCACCCAAAGGATTTCAGCAGCAGTATGTGCTAGGCTACGATACTCAGCCTCAGCACTAGAACGAGCAACTAAGGTCTGCTTCTTTTCCCACCAAGAAATAGGATTAGAACCCAAGAACACACAAGAACCTGAGGTCGACCTTCTGTCATCAGGGTCAGCACCCCAGTCAGCATCACAAAAGGCCACAAGGGAAAGAGGCAGCAGCTTGGGTGGAGGATGAAACAAGAGACCAAAGGAGAGAGTACCTTTAAGATATCTGAGAATCCTCTTGACAATTTTCCAGTGCTCTTCCAGAGGCTGAGAAAGGAACTGGCACACTTTGTTAACACTAAAGGCAATTTCAGGTCTGGTAAGAGTAGCATATTGCAAGGCTCCCACAATTGACCTGTAGAGAGAGGGATCAGGCACATAGTTAGCACCATGTTTGCTAAGCTTGCAACCACTAGGCATGGGAGTTGAGATGCCCTTTGAGTCAGTCATACCAGCCTTATGCAGCACATCCGCAATATATTTCGACTGAGACAAGAACAGCCTGCCATTGGAAATACGCTTAACTTCAATGCCAAGAAAATAGTCCAAGTCACCAAGTTGCTTGAGAGCAAATTTTGAGTGTAACTGATCAGTCAATTGCTGAATCAAATCAGGATTGGAACCTGTTATGATGATGTCATCAACATAGACCAAGATATAGATGCAGTGAGCACCTGTTCGAAGGAGAAAAAGAGAGGGGTCACACTTGCTAGATACGAACCCAAGCTGATGTAAAGCAGCCTGAAATTTTTCAAACCAAGCTCTAGGAGCTTGTTTGAGTCCATAGATGGCTTTATGCAGTCTACAAACCAGAGTTTTATCAGTGGCTTCATAACCAGGAGGTTGAGTCATATAAACTTCTTCCAAGAGCTCACCATTGAGAAAGGCATTGTTAACATCAAGTTGCTTCAAAGGCCAGCCATGAGATAGTGCTAAGGTAAGAATAATGCGAACAGTAATGGGTTTAACTACTGGAGAAAAGGTCTCATTGTAGTCAAAACCAGGTTGTTGATGAAACCCTTTGGCTACAAGCCTAGCCTTGTATTTGTTGATAGAACCATCAGGATTTTCTTTGATTCGAAATACCCATTTGCAGCCAATGGATGATCTGGAGGGAGGAAGATGCACAAGAGACCAAGTACCATTTGCAATGAGAGCATTATATTCATGATCCATAGCTTGCACCCATTGTGGAACTGAAAAAGCCTCTTTGATAGTAGTGGGCTCTATGTGAGCAGTAAACAAGGAAGGCACAACCCCTTTGGATCTAGTAATAATAGTGTGTGTAGGAGAAGGAGACTTAAGAGACTGAGAAGGACAGTAATCAGATCCAGAGGAGGGAACACAGGAAGAGGAAGATTCAGACAAAGGAGAATCAAAACTGGAGGTGGACAACTTGGAAACAATAGGAGAAGACTCATAAACATGAGACAAAGGAACTAACCGAGTGGTATTTTCTGAGAAGGGAGATGAAGAGGAATGAGTAGGAGCTGATGTATCAGAGGAAGTATTAACTACTGGTCCAGCAGAAGAGCAAAGAGGAGAAAGATGTGAATGAGATGGCACAGATGAAACAGTGGGAGTAGATTGAGGCAAAGATATGGATGCAGCAAGGTCAGAACATGGTGCAGTGTGTGATAAAGGAGTTTGAGAAACAGAAGGGGGAACAGATAAAGATGTCTGTGAAATGGAACTAAAAGGTAAAGTAGAAAAAGCAGGTAAAGTGGACTGTGGAAAGACAGGTGAAGGAGAAAGCCGTGATTCAAGGGGATGAAAAGGACCAGAAAGTATAGTATTAGGTGAAGTAAAAGTGGATGATAAGGGAAAAGGGTGATGGGGACTAGACTGAGGATGGGGACTAGACTGAGGCAGGGAATGGGAAACTGAACGAGTAACTGACAAAGGTAGCTGTGAAAGGTGTGAGGAGTTTGGTGAGGGAGTGGATAGAGAAAGATGTAGAGGTAGGATAGAACTAGAATAAGGGACTTCATTTGATGAATTTTGATCAGTGGAGAGAGGTAAGGAAAATAAAGTGGGAAAGGGAAACTTAAACTCATCAAAAATGACATCTTTAGAAATATAGATTTTGCCATTAGGACTAAGACATTTGTATCCTTTATGACTTGGAGAGTAACCTAGAAAAACACACTCATGAGACCTAAAATCAAACTTGTGCTTATGATAGGGACGAAGAAGTGGAAAACAAGAGCAACCAAATGTTCTAAGAAAATGAAAGTCAGGAAAGGACTTATGAAGCATGAAATGAGGGATTTGAAACTGTAAAGCTGAAGTGGGAAGTCTATTGATCAAGTACACAGCTGTGAGAAATGCATGATCCCAGTATTTTAAAGGAAGTGAGGCATGTGCAAGAAGAGTAAGACCCATGTCAACTATATGCCTATGTTTCCTCTCAACCAACCCATTTTGATGATGAGTATGAGGACAGATTAAGCGATGAGTGACTCCCAATTCAGTTAAAAATTTTGTAAAGGGCCTAAATTCCCCACCCCAATCAGTTTGAACCGATTTAATGCCTTGCTTGAATTGTGTTGAAATGAGAGAATGAAAATTTTTGAAAACAGGTAGAGATTCTGACTTTTGTTTAAGGAAATAAATCCAAGTAAAACGTGTGGCAACATCCACAAAGGTGATATAATACTTAAAACCTTGAGATGATGGAATGGGAGCAGGTCACCACAAATCACTAACCACAAGTTGAAAAGGTTCAGAATATGTAGTAGTGGAAGGTAAAGAGGGCAATCTGTGAGACTTGCCCATGCAACATGCTGAACAAACATCAGGAACCATTTTATTGCCTAATGAGATATTACAATGAGAAAGAATCCTTTTTAAGGAATCAAAATGAGGATGTCCTAATCTGGAATGCCAGAGAGTATAATTCCTAGATACATCAGCCACTACAGCATTATTACAAGAAGAAGTATTACACGTCAGAGAATCATAAGAAAACTGATCAGAAGTCAAGGTAGAAGGAGAAGTAGAGAGCCCTTTGAATTTGTAGAGACCATCATGCCCAAGAAAGCCTTCAAGCAAGACCTCCTGAGACTCCTGAGATTTGACAACACAATGAGAAGGATGAAACTCAAAATAAACATTATTATCCTTAGCAAATTGACTGACACTGAGGAGATTTTTAGTAATTTTGGGAACAAGAAGAAGATTGTGTAAGTGCAGTGAGGTATGTGGAGAAAAAGGAGAATGAAAACTACTAGAACCAACAGAGGATATAGCCAAACCTTGTCCATTACCAACAAAGATCTGTTCAGGACCATCATACTGATTGCTTTGTGACAAATTTGCTGGATTAGCAGTTACATGATGGGAAGCTCCAGAATCAGGATACCAATCCAATGCCATGGATGCATCTGATGAGCCAGTAAAAGGTCGAGGGTGACCAGAATGCGAAATTGAAGCTGACTGTGGCATATTGGGAAAAGGACCAGTAGACTGCTGCACACTGTGAAAGCCATTTGGCTGCTGCATATTGTGAAAACCATTTTGCTGCTGCATATTTCGAAGAGCACTAGAAGATGAAGACTGCATATTCCAACTCAGATTAGGTGGCAAAGGGGAAACAATCAAATTGGCTGCAGCAGGAAAATTTGCTGGAAGATTCATGGGGAAATTAGAGTTCATTTGAGGATGCAAGGAGGGAGATGAGGAAGAAGAACTATTACTGTATCTCCACCAACAATTTGTAGCTTCATGACCCACTTTCTTGCATAGTTGACAAGCCACAGAAAGCCTTCCACCAGCAAAGTTTCTGCCACTTCTATTCATGTAATTTCTGGTATTCCTTCCTCCACGCCAACCACCACGGATTGGCTGCTGAGTAAAATTTCTGGTAGCATTACTTTGATCATAAAAATTCTGAACTGAAGGACCTTGTGGATCTGAGATGCGTGGAGCAACAGGTAACTGAGAACTATGAGCCATATTGACAGAACTAAGGTTTAGAGCATGTGACTGAAATTTTGTAAGCATGGCTTCTTGAGCCAAGATCTGAGACTCTAAATCATCAAAAGAACCTGAGTCTCTGCCTCTAAAGTAAGTGATAAACGGACCATACTCTTCAGGTAGACCTTCAAGAACAGTTCTCACCAATTCTTTATCAGTAATCGGTTCACCTATTGCAATTAGTGTATCACCAAGTGCCTTAACACGAGCAAGATATTCTTCAATACTTCTGTCACCTTTCTTGATGTTCTTAAGCTCAGAACTTACTTGATTGGCTTTAGCCTTGGTCACCGAATCAAAATACCGATGAATCCTGTCCCAAGCTTGATGAGACTGCCGAACTCCAAGGATTTTGTTGATAATTTCTTCTGAAAGTGTGGATTGAAGCCATGTAAGCAACATTTTATCAGTTTTCTCCCACTCAACAAATGCTGGATTAACTTTTCCAGATGAGCGATCTTCATCAGATAAGAAACGTAGTGGAACAAGAGGATTAACAAGAAAGTGCTCTAGTTGATGAGCAATAATCGGTGGTTCAACAATTTGTTTCCACAAAATAAAATTCTTGTTTGTCAACTTCACTGACAACTGAGTATTAAAGAATATAGGAGATCTTGTATCTTTGGAAGTAAAGGAAGGAGAAGAAGGAGAGGGGATTGTATCAGTAGCGGAAGCCATGTGAACATGAAGAAGAAATCAGGGCCCCAAGATTGAGGCTTTGATACCATAAGCGAAGCTGAGAAAGAAAAGGAAAGAGAGGACAGAGCTGATGTATCAGAGAAGAGAAAAGCAAATCTGATATTTGTCATTAAAAGAAAGAAAACCAGTCTTATCAGATCTTTATAGAGCAATCTTGATAAGAGTGTCTATAGTTACAATCGAAGGAGAGAGTTACAAATTGAATAGAAAAGTTACAAATGAAGTAGCTTAAGTGAAGCTGTTATTGACAGCTGTAACAAACTTGGAAAGTTGTTACCAAACAGCTATAACCGATCCCACTAAACCAGGAAAGTAGTTGAACTACTTTCATCACACTCCTATCTACTCTAATAAAATGGATGAAAAAAAGAAGTAAGGAAAGCAAGTCATGTGAAGGGAAATAAAAAATGAGATAGATGCAGTAATAAATGAAGAAGAAGGACCTTGGTTCTCAAAGAGTGTTGTTGGAGCCGTTTCAAATGTCTCATCCCTTCTTTGCTAAAGATCTCATCTTGCTTCCTCTTCAACTTGTAGTGCACTGTAATTAGCAGTGTACTTTGCAAAAAAGAAAGAAAGGTTGCATTCAAATTAAAAATTATTATAATTTTAAATTATTATTTGATCGATTGAATTTATATTAATTCCTAATTTAACACAAAATAAATTAGGTCTAAGAAATCATAGTCATCATACAAAATAGAAATGAAAAATAACATTTCTTGCTGACACGTTATTTAAAACACATTATCAACAAAATACTGAACATAGATCTCTTAAATAAATGGGAAGAATAATCTAAGTATTCTGAACAACTATGGATAAGTTGTCCCATAATCCATTCCCATGGATGAGACCAACATATTGCAAAACAACACCTATCTAAATGTCAATGCAACCACCCTTACGTTCAAAATCAAGCTGGTCGAGAAAAAAATCAAACACCCAAATCTGCAGAAAAATTGAGTAGACCAACCATAATAAGAATTTAAGTCACATGGCACATGAAATGCAGTAAAATAGATTCACTATAACCACAATCATCGTAGGGTAACAGCCATCACTCCTTGATCAGTGCATGTAATGTTTTACTTAACTGTTATTGTGGGTCAATACTGCATAATGACTGTGGTATTTTTTTCATAGATTGACATGAACGCACCATGTTTCATTGTGTTTATTCGTCATCCTCCAATGTAAACAATGTTGAAATGCGAATATACAATAGTGTAAACTCCCTGAACATGTTTGCCACCAGAAATTTCACTCATTTGCATAATCACCACAACTATCCATCTGTTGCAAAGAACAAACTATTTACAAAATTGATGATAGAAATATCAATATGATAATAGCTTTACAGTACATTGCAGTTTTGGCAGCTGGAGCCCGTCCAGTTTGTCAGCATAAGCCAGGCACAAACCAAGCCATGTAAAGGCGCCAGGGAAAATAAAGATGTGATGTTAGAATTTGGTATTTATAAGAGTAATTGAAAGAGGGGAGGAATTGAAAAGTTTCCCATCTATAAAGTTTAAATTTTGAATTTGAATAATTCCCACCTATTCATTTCAAATTTCGAATTTGAATTTAACAATTGATAGGTTTAACTATTCTGATGCAGAGAGTAGTGGGATATTAATCATTGCATTGCTGTTCCACCAAATAATTTGAATTTGGTAATTGAATTATTTTGAAATTTATTTTCGAAATAATTTATTAAAATGAAAAAAAAAATTACCAAAAGAGGAAACATTTCAAATTCTTTCAAATGTGAACACAAAGCTGAGAATTAAGGAGAGAGTGACACGTCATCAAACTTTCCAAAGTTTGGTTCTCCTTTCTATATATTAATTAATAGAAGTAAAGATCGAGAAGATGGTTTGATGTGCCTCTGGCAAGTGTGATTTTTCTGTGATAAAATGGACAAGAATTGAGTCATAAGAGAGCAAATTAAATACATATTGGCTAATTATATTGATTCTTTGAATGTCAATAATATTCACCTTTTAATTGTATTTTTACAGGGAAAATAAATGAAGAATTACAAAAAACCTGTTAATGCAATTTTCCACGGTTATAGCACACTATGAGTTCTAAGCATGGCGCGGGTCAGCACCAAACTGGCACAAAACCGCACCAGATTACGAACTTTGCAGCGAGGACATCAAAGTGGCGCGAGGTAGCAACAAAGTGGCGCTCCTCAGCGCAGCAAGACAGAACCTTGGCGCAACTTAGCGCCCACTCATGAAGAAACTGGCGCTCCTCAGCGCAATATCACAGAAGGTTGGCGCAACCTAGCGCCCATTTACGAAAGAAAGTGGCGCTTCTCAGCGCAATAACACAGAAGGTTGGCGCAAGGGAGCGCCAATTTACAAAGGAAATGGCGCAAGCTAGCGCTGCAAGTCAGTGCACTGGCGCTAGCTAGCGCCTAAAAGTAAAGGAAGTTGGCGCTAGTTAGCGCCAATGAATAGTGAAAGTGGCGCTAACTAGCGCCATTTGTGTGAAAAAGTGGCGCCACCCAGCGCCAAGATTTGGAGTGGCGCAAACGTGCGCCAATTCGGTGCCAACTAGCGCCGGTTTGCGGGAACAGATCTCCGTGTTTTCTGAGGATATTTTTGGAAGGAGAAAAGAATATTATAAATGTGACATTTGCTGAATTAGGTCAGAGACTTTGCAGATCTGAAAAAAGGAAAAAACACAGATACAGGTGGTTGAGAGGCAGATCTGGAGATTGGAGGAGAAGGGCACTGGAGTTGTTCTTCGTTCTTCGTCTTCATCTTCTTTTTCTTTCTCTTTTATTTTTTTATGTTGAATTTTAGATCAGCAATCAGTATGTTGATTGGCTAGATCTTTTTATTGTAGTCAGGGTCACGATCCATATGTGAACCCTTGACATGAAGGATTGATTTGTGATTTTTAATTTATATAATTATCTTTATTTTTACTCTGTGCGAATTTTATATTCCCTTTGTTAGAGTTGATCAATCTGACAGTTGGGGATATTCTGAGGATCAAAATCCTAGATAGGAATATTGGGGTTTTGATCTCGAAAGGGGGTAAGATAACAATCTGTATGCGTGCTAGGAATAGACGTGTATACGATTGCAGATGCTTAAATTATCGCGCCCATTGCTTGATCCCATGAGAAACATTGCAAGGAATTGGGGTTTCTCATGGGATTAAAGGGTTAACCCTGCAAGGAATTGAGGGTTAACTATTAAATCTTTTAGATGATAATTTATCTGAGTGATTATATAAATAATTATTGTAAATCAATCCGGAGTAAAAAGTGGGGATCATTTGGTGAATGAACCCTGGCTACAATGCTTTTCTCATATTTTTCTACAAATCAATTTTCAATTTTATTGTTTTATTTTTCAATCAAAAAAAAACACAAAAACAAGTCTTTTATTTTTAATTTCATTTCCATCACAATTTGACAATATTTGTCACAAAACCCTATTTGAATTACTTCCATTCTTTAAGAGAAAGTTTAATTGATATTAGATCCCTAATCCCTGTGGAGACGAACTGTATTTATCACTTTATTACTTGTGCGATCGGTATACTTGCCGGAGAGCATCAAGTTTTTGGCGCCGTTGCCGGGGATTGGTTTATCTTATATCATATAATCTTGATTTTAAAGATTGGATTTGTGAATATTTGTGAATTTTTTTTTTTTTTTTTTTTTTTATTTTTTTTTTTTTTTTTTTTTTTTTTTTTTTTTTTTTTTTTTTTTTTTTTTTTTTTTTTTTTTTTTTTTTTTTTTATTTTTTATTTTTATTTATTTATTTATTTTTAATTTTTTATTTATTATTCTTGTTGAAAAGTGCTACTGATCTCTTTCTGAGTTGTATGCGAGTTAAAACTGCAGAATTTCCATTTGATTCTGAGATCACAAGGACTGAAAAGAGAAACAGGAAACTCTGCCTGAAGAATCACAAATCATGGCCGCAAACAATGTTGCAGACAATCCATTCATGGATACTATTTTGACTCCATCTTTTAATATGCCTAACTCAAGCATTGTTCAACCTGATATTGGTAACAATAATTGGCAACTTAAGTCTTCCAATATTCAATTGGTGGAGAGAGCTCAGTTTGGTGGAGAGGAGAATGAAGATCCTCACAGGTTCATTGACAGGTTCCTGATGATCTGTGACTCAACCAAGCATCCGCAGGTTTCTAATGACGCAATCAGGTTGAGGTTGTTCCCTTTTTCTGTTAAAGGGAAAGCTCTTAATTGGTTGGAAAGGCAGCCGGCGAGAAGCATTCCTACCTGGGATGATTTATCACAGAAGTTCTTTGCTGAGTTCTTCTCGATGGAGAGATACAATCAGATGGTGAATGATATCACCAATTTCATTCAATCTGATGGTGAATCTATGTGTGCAGCATGGAACCGGTTCAAGGATTTAATGAGGAGGTGTCCTCATTATAGCTTGACTACTAGTAATCAGGTGAGAATCTTTTTCAACGGTTGTAAACCTGAAGTGAGGATGGTGTTGAATGGTGCAGCAGGTGGCACTATCAAATCCTTGAGAGCAAATGAGACTCTCGAGTTGATTGAAAGAATGGCTGCAAATGAAAATGAAGGCTTATCATCTGAGCCTAAGAGAGGTATCATTCAACTTGAAGGTAATGATGTGGTGCTAGCTGAAAATAAATTATTATCTCAGCAGTTAGCAAACTTGACCTCAAGGCTTGACAAGATGCAGCTTGCGGGTGTTCAGACTCATGCTTTTGCTGTTGTATGTGAATATTGCCAGGACAATCATGAGTCTAATGAGTGTCCTTCTTTGATGGCTTCTGATCCTCCTCAACAAGTGCAGGTGAATGGCGTCTGGTATGATCAAAGACCTCCACCACAAAATATCCCAAGTAATCAGAATTTTCCTTCTGTAAGTAATAACTTTCAGAGGAGGGTGCAGGGGACTGGTCTTGGTTTCAATTCTAATAACTATTTGCAACCCCCACCAATCCAAACTAAGGAACCATCTGATTTGGAGAGATTAGTTGGACAAATGGCTCAACATTCTAATGCTTTTATGGAAGAGACTCGGGCCAATACAAAGAATACACAGGCTTCTATCAGAAATCTAGAGAATCAAATTGGCCAGCTGGCTAAACAACTAGCTGATAGAACTCCAGGTACTTTCCCTAGTAACATAGTTACTAACCCAAGGGAAGACTGTATGGCCATCACAATTAGAAGTGGGAAAGTACTTCCATCTCCTGAAGCTGAAAAGAAGATAGATACTGCAGGTGAGCCTGAAAAAGAAAAAGAAATTGAAAAACCTACTGAAGTGGAGAAGCCAGTTGAAAAGAAGAGGTTTGAGCTCAAACCTGAATATGTAAGGGCTATGGCACCATATCCTGAAAGATTCAAACAGGATGACCAGAAAAAGCATTATGGCAGGTTCCTGGACCTTTTCAAAAAGCTTCATATTAATATTCCATTTGCTGAAGCTTTGGTCAATATGCCAAATTATGCTAAATTTATGAAAGATCTTTTGTCAAGGAAGCACAAGTTACAAGAGTGCCAAACTGTAGCACTTACTGAGGAGTGCAGTGCTATCCTTACAAGAAAATATCCTCCTAAGCTTCGTGATCCCGGAAGCTTCAACATTCCCATTGAAATTAGTAATACAAAAATTAGAAGGGCACTATGTGATCTTGGGCCGAGCATTAATTTGATGCCTCTTTCTATTTGCAAATCTTTGGGGATCACGGAACTAAAACCCACTATGGTTTCTCTTCAACTTGCTGATAGATCTTTAAGGAAACCTAGTGGAATCATTGAAGATGTTCTTGTGAAGGTGGACAAGTTCATCTTTCCTGCTGATTTTGTGGTACTTGATATGGGGGAAGAAAAAGAGATGCCTCTTCTTTTGGGAAGACCTTTCTTAGCTACATCTCGTGCATTGATTGATGTTGAAAACGGGAAGCTTGAGCTAAGAATGAATGATGAGGCCGTTACCATCAACGTCTTTGACTCAATAAAACATTCTTCTCCCAAAGATGATTGTTTTAATCTTGATGTTTTAAAGAAAGAAGAGGACAAAGAAGATAGTGCCTCAAGAGTTGAATTGAAGGAGCCTCCTCAAACTCTAAAAGATGTCTTCTTGGGTAATAAGGAGGCGGTGATTGAAGCACTGAAGGAACGAGAGACTGATTTGAAGGATAAAGATCCTTCTTCCCATACCCACAAAATTCTCAATGAGGATGATGACAAACATGGGAGGAAACCCCAAAGGAGACGTCATCCTATAAGGAAGAAGGTACTGAGAAAGGAGGTGGTCAAACTTTTTGACATTGGTTGGACAATATATGCGAATCACCGACAAATGAAGGCTTCAAAAAGAAGATTCTTTGACAAGAGACACCGAGACTCTATCTCTCAGAAAAATCAATGTTTCAAAGAGTTCTTAACATGGATCCATGGTTTGGACCAAATCTGGGAATGGTGGTCCCATACACCAAGGCAACCAGTACCACCAGACCCTTCATTTGCTGAGTCATCCCACACTGCTGAGGTGGATGACATGGAGGGCTGATCTTATCTCCTTGCTGATGGAGATATTGTATATTAGTTTATTTTTTTTGTTTCGTATTTTTAAGTTATTTTGTGTTGGTATATTTTTCTCTGATGTTTTAATGTGTGCATTATAGTTTCTTCTATATGCCACTATTTGTTCTATTGTGCAGGATTTTCTTCCTTCTTGGGGTTTAATTATTGCTGAGGACAGCAATGCTCTAAATCTGGGAATGGTTGGCTTGCACCTTAGAACTGCAATTCTTCTATCAGGGGAGATATTCTAACTCTTTTAATTTTCTTAGTTATTTTGTGTGCCATTAAATTTTTTTTTTAAAAAAAAAAAAAAGTGTGTGTTGAACAAATCCCAGGTTTAAATGTGCTCATCTTTTTAATGTACATGATTAAATTTTGGAATATATTGTATGACTTTCTGGCATAACATTGCATAGGCATAATTGGATTGCATGATTGCTCGTTTGTCTGAGTTAAGATTGTGAATTCTGATAATGTCTGAAGTCAATTTTTTTGAGTCTGCATTGATACCATAGCTGTGAGGTTTTGAGCCTAAACACTGAAATTTTTGTTGAAAGACCTCACTGTTGTAATACTCTAGAACTTGATTTGTTTCTCTGTAATGCATGCATTGATTGATATGATAAAGGCATTTTGTTCTTATTTGCTATTGGCCAAAATAGCCCACCTGTATGAAATTTTCCCTTGCTAGCCCTTTGAGCCTGAATTGATTTATTGTAAAATGACCTGTGGCCTGATTAATGGCTTAGCCAATATCCATATAACTTACCTTGATTGAGATTGAATCATTGAATGTGTTGAAAATAAAATAAAGAAATTGAGGTAAGCTCCACAAAGGTCAAGTAATTAAGGGATGAAAAAAAAAAGTCATCTATGCCCTTACGAAAATAAAAAAAGAAGAAGAGAGAAAGGGCAAAATGAAAAAGAGAAAAAGAAAAGAAAGCAAGAAAAAGGAAAAGAGTAAAAGGTGGTTAAAAGGAATTAATTCCCGAAATTCTGTGGGAATTTTAGTGGAGCAAAACAATTGATTGAATTGTTAAAAGTGAAATAATATCAATATTCAATCTCTTGGTTGTTTGAGCTACTATCCAAATTTTCCTACCTATTACCCCGGCCAAGTTACAACCTGTGAAGTCCTTTTGATCAATTAATGCATGTGTTTGATTCTTCAATTTCAAGAATTTTGTAGAATATAATCAAGCATATGGTAGTGTTATAGCTTTGAGTAATTGAGTGCTCATGATACCCTTAAACACTGAGTGTTGAGTGAACATTATTTATCTGTGTGAGGGGTAATCAATGTAGACTTATATATTTAAGAAGCTGATGGCATTATTGGAAGTTCATGATATTGAGTCAGGCATACATGGCATATTGAGTCTGAGAGTGACTATGATTGTTATGTTAGATTAAGTGAATATTTCCTGGATTAAGTCTTTTACATTGCTGGGGACAGCAACGTTTAAATCTGGGAATGGTTTGATGTGCCTCTGGCAGGTGTGATTTTTCTGTGATGAAATTGATAAGAATTGAGTCATAAAAGAGCAAATTAAATACATATTGGCTAATTATATTGATTCTTTGAATGTCAATAATATTTACCTTTTAATTGTATTTTTACAGGAAAATTATAGCACACTATGAGTTCCAAACATGACGCGCGTCAGCACCAAACTGACGCAAAACCGCACCAGATTACGAACTTTGCAGCGAGGACATCAAAGTGGCGCGAGGTAGCAACAAAGTGACGCTCCTCAGCGCAACAAGACAGAACCTTGGCGCAACCTAGCGTCCACTAATGAAGAAAGTGGCGCTGCTCAGCGCAATATCACAGAAGTTTGGCGCAACCTAGCGCCCATTTACGAAAGAAAGTGGCGCTTCTCAGCGCAATAAGACAGAAGGTTGGCGCAAGGGAGCGTCAATTTACAAAGGAAATGACGCAAGCTAGCGCCGTAAGTCAGTACACTGGCGCTAGCTAGCGCCTAAAAATAAAGGAAGTTGGCGCTAGTTAGCGCCAATGAATAGTAAAAGTGGCGCTAACTAGCGCCATATATATTGAAGATTGGCGCCACCCAGCGCCAAGATTTGGAGTGGCGCAAACGTGCGCCAATTCGGTGCCAACCGGCGCCGGTTTGCGGGACGGATCTCCGTGTTTTCTGAGGGGCACTTTTGGAAAGGAAATAAAATATTATAAAAGCACCTCTTATGCAACTAGGTCAGCAGACTTGGTAGATCTGAAAAAAAGGAAAAAACACAGATACAGGGTTCAAGGACAGATCTGGAGATTGGAGGAGAAGAGCACTGGAGTTGTTCTTCGTTCTTCATCTACATCTAGTATTTCTTTATCTTTTGTTTTAATTTTATGTTGAATTTTAGATCAGCGATCATGATGTTGATCGGCTAGATCATTTTTATTGTTGTCAGGGTCACGATCCATATGTGAACCCTTGACATGAAGGATTGATTTGTGATTTTTAATTTATATAATTATCTTTATCTTTACTCTGTGCGAATTTTATATTCCCTTTATTAGAATTGATCAATCTGATAGTTGGGGATATTCTGAGGATCAAAATCCTAGATAGGAATATTGGGGTTTTGATCTCGAAAGGGGGTAAGATAACAATCTGTATGCGTGCTAGGAATAGACGTGTATATGATTGCAGATGCTTAAATTATCACGCCCATTGCTTGATCCCATGAGAAACATTGCAAGGAATTGGGGTTTCTCATGGGATTAAAGGGTTAACCCTGCAAGGAATTGAGGGTTAACTATTAAATCTTTTTAGATGATAATTTATCTGAGTGATTATATAAATGATTTTTATAAATCAATCCGGAGTAAAAAGCGGGAATCATTTGGTGAATGAACCCTGGCTACAATACTTTTCTCATATTTTTCTACAAATTAATTTTCAATTGTATTGTTTTCTTTTTCAATTCAAAAAAAACACAAAAACAAGTCTTTATTTTTAATTTCACTCAATTTGACAATATTTGTCACTCAAACCCTATTTGAAAACTTCCATTCTTTAAGAAAAATTTTACTTGATATTAGACCTAATCCCTGTGAGACGAACTTTATTTATCTCTTTATTACTTGTGCGATCGGTATACTTGCCGGAGAGCATCAAGTTTTTGAACCAGTCATATTTGTGAAGAAGAAGGATGAGAGCATGCGATTTTGCATCGACTATAGTCAGCTGAGCAAGGTGACAATTAAGAACAAGTATCCCCTTCCTAGTATAGATGATCTCTTGGATCAACTTAGGGGTGCTTGCAATGTTCTCTAAGATCGATCTTCAGTCCAAATACCATCAAATCCGGGTGAAGCTGGAGGATATTCCTTAGACCGTATTTTGGTCCAGATATAGAAACTATAAGTATAAGGTGATCCTATTTGGGCTCACAAATGTACCAGCAGTATTAAAGGATTACATGAATAGTGTCTTCCAGCCGTATTTGGATCGTTTTGTGATTGTCTTCATTGACAACATACTGATTTACTCCAAGAGGCAGGGAGGAAAATATGGAGCACTTGAGGAAAGTTCTGTAATTCTTGAAAGAGAAGCGATTATCTGCAAAGCTGTCAAAGTGTGAGTTTTGGCTCACTGAAGTCAAGTTCCTTGGGCTTGTCATTTCAGCAGAGGGAGTGGCAGTGGACCCAAGTAAGATAGATACAATGATTGATTGGGAGAGACCCAAAATAGTAATCTAGGTTAGGAGTTTCTTGGGTTTGGCAGGTCACTATACGAGATTCATTAAGGGATTCTCCAATATGGTGTTGCCACTTACTCTCCTTAACGAAAGGAGACTCCGTTTGTGTGGACTCACCATTGTTGACTTTTCTGGATATTGCGGAGGAGTTAGAGATTTATTGTCATGCCTCTAAGAAGGGGCTAGGCTACATGTTAATGCAGAACCGTAGAGTTATTGCATATGCTTCGAGGCAGTTGAAGCCTCAAGAAGAGAACTACCCGACTCATGATCTTGAGTTAGTTGCTATTGTTTTTGCCTTTAAGATTTGGAGGCACTACTTGTATGGAATGAAATTTGTGGTGTTCAACAATCACAAGAGCTTGAAGTACCTTTTCAAATATAAGGAGCTGAACATGAGAAAACAAATATGGATGAAATTTCTTAAGGACTACGACTTTGAGTTGAAGTACCACCCAAGCAAGGCCAATGTGGTAGCTGATGCTTTGAGTCAGAAATATGTTAGTCTATCCAGCTTAATGATTAATGATTTTGATATCATCGAGAAATTTCAAGACTTAACATTGACCTCTTTTTTTGGGAGTGGACTTCTCGAGATAGAAACTGTGAGAGTTGAAAATGAGTTGATAGACAAGATCAAAGAGGCACAAGTGCAAAGAGAATGTCTGGATTTTGTAAAGAACCAAGATGGTGTGTCTTGAAACGATCAGAGATTTTTATTTTTTTATAATAGTATTGTGATACCTAGGGTGCCAATTACAAAGGAGGTGATGATAGAGGCTCATAAAGGCCAATTCACTATCCACCCTGGGCTATAAAGATGTACCAAGACCTCAAAAGAAACTCCTGGTGGCCGAGCATGAAGAAGGATATAACAATTTTTGTGTCTAAGTGTTTGATATGCCAAAAGGTGAAGATTGATCACCATAAATCATCTGATAAGCTTCAACCTCTTGAGATTCCGCAATGGAAGTGCGAAATCATTTCCATGGACTTCATTGTGGGTTTGCCTAAGACTCAGGCTGGTTGCGACTCTATTTGGGTTATTGTGGACAGATTGACGAAGTCTTCCCATTTTCTTCCAATGAAGGTGAGCTTCTCTTCAGAGCAGTTGGCCAAGCTATATGTTCACGAGATTAGAGGCTTCATGGGGTGCCCAAGAGTTTCATCAGTGATAGGGACCCAAAGTTCAAATCTCAGTTCTGGGAGGCATTATAGAGAACTTTTGGTAGTTAGTTGGGATTGAGTACAACCTATCATCCTCAAACTGACAGGCAGACTAAGCGGACCATCCAGACATTGGAGGACATGTTGAGGGCTTGCACTTTGGAGCAAGGTGCAACATGGGATCAATATCTACCATTGGTTGAGTTTTCGTACAACAACAATTTTTATGTTATCCTGGGCATGGCACCCTACAAGGCTCTGTATGGTAGGAGGTGTAGGACTCCTACCTGTTGGTCTGAGATTGGAGAAAGAGAGTTATTTGGCTTAGACTTTGTCCAAGATACTACCCAGTAGATCTAGATGATCAGAGAGAAGCTGAAGCAAGCACAGAATCGTCAGAAAAGTTACTACCATAACAAGCATCGACCACTAGAGTTCAGTGAGGGTGAACACGTATTTGTGAGACTTTCACCTGTCACTGGTGTTGGTTGAGCCCTCGGAGTTAGGAAACTTATCCCGAGATTCATTGGGCCATACCAGATACTTGGAAGGGTAGGGCTTGTTGCCTACTGGCTTGCCTTGCCTCCAAACTTGGCCAACATCCATGATGTGTTCCATGTGTCACAACTATGGAGATATATAGCTGATCCTTCACATACTGTGCAACCAGATGATGTGGAAATATGGGAGAAACTTAAGACTCCCGTTTGACCACTCAATATCCTCGATCGTGGCGAGAAAAGCTAAAGAGCAAGGCCATTCCCATAGTCAAAGTGGAATGGGAAGGAAGAATTCTAGAGTAGTGTACTTGGGAGCGGGAGGACGAGCTTCTCCGGCAATACCTCAAGTTTAGCGACAAGTATGTCTCTAATTTTGCGAACAAAGTTCTTAAAAGATGGGGTGAATGTAAGAACCCGCACCGCTAAATTAGAAATTTAAATAATTTAATTATGATTTTAGGAAATAATTCTATAACTGACTTTGGATAAATATGGAAAAAGCATAACAATAAATATTAGGTCACTTTTCAGAAGGAAAGTGCAAACACAAGGTATTTCACGGTGATCAATTCACAAAACAATTAAGAATGCAACGTAAAACAATTGCACAACATGAAAGACTGAACATTAAATTGAAAGGAATGAGTAAATATAATCAAGATTCAAAAGGTTCTATTTAGCCCTAACTACAAGAAAACCTAGCCTAACATAGTCAAGAAAACTAAGACAATAGATGAAAAATTAGAAAAATCCATAAAAGAAACTCAGTCGTCGATCTACATGGTGCAGCTTTGATCCTTTCCTCTTATCCTTAGGTCCAGAACTGTCAATTAAGGTGTATAAATACACAATTGAGGTGTATAAATACATTCTTTCATTTTTCTTTCATTTATTCTTTACCTCTTCAATTGAGGTGTATAAATACACAATTCATAACAGGCTACTATTACATACTTAAAACAAATATCGTTACACACTTAAAGCAAATACCGTTACACACAAACTTTCAAATTTAAACTTCATAATCTAACACTCCCCCTCAAGTTAGTGCACGTATGTCAATCATGCCTAACTTGCTAATTGCTTCTTCAATCACTCTTCCAGAAATCGCTTTGGTCAGGTCAGTACATCTGCCAATTGATCTTCAAGTTGGAGCGTATACATCATAAGCAACAAGCTTGAACAAGAAAGACTAAGCAACATAAAATAAACAAGTGAGATTTGTAACAACTCTACAACTCACCCTAAAGAAAATAACTAAAATAAAATATTATTTATATCACTAATACTCCCCCTCAAGATGGAAGGACACTGCATCTTGGGAAGAAAGAAAAATAAAACGAAGCTTTATGGAATACAAGTCGGAGAAATCGGTAGCACAACAAATCAACTGGAATGATCATCAAGAGCTGGTAAAGAGAATGTGCTGGAATGAACACCAGCTAAGGAAGGAAGGACTGGGATGGACATCAGCCACCAAATATAAACAGTGCCAGATGGACATCGGCAAAATCAAATGTTCTGAAATGAACATCAGCAACATGAACCATGCTCCCCATGAATAGGAAGCCAAAATAAAAGCCAAACAATGGCAAACCAAATACAAGCCATAAAAGAAGATCAAAATAAAAATAATAAATCACCAAAGAAGATGAAAATACGACCGGAAGAAACAAGATTTGGAAGTGGTTCGGTTCGATTTGGTTCAGAACTGGTTCGGTTCAGTTCGAAACTGGTTCGGTGCGGAAACGGTTCGGTTCAGTCAGATACGGTTCAGTTCGGTTCGGTTCAGAAACGGTTCAGTTCGGTTCGGTTCGGAAACGGTTCGGTTCAGTTCGGAGAGGGTTCGATTCGGTTCGGAAATGCTTTGGTTTAGTTCGGAAACGGTTCGGTTCGGTTCAAAATGGTTCGGTTCGGAAGTGGTTCGTTTCAAAACTGGTTCGGTTCGGAAGTGGTACGGTTCGGTTGGAAATGGTTCGTCCGAAAACTGCGATGAAAATATGGTATTAAAATGAAAAAGACGTCTGAAAACTGATAAGGAGACAGTATCCGGAAAAGTGAAGGTGAAAATTCAGATTGTGAAGGTGGTGGATAGCGCCGGAGAAGTGGCGGTAACGGTGTTTGGAAGTCCATTCGCAGAGAGAAAGATCCAGCAGCTATGAAAATACGGTATAAGAATGGAAAAGACGTCCGAAAATCGCAACGAAAATACGGTATAAGGATTTTCAAGAAGAAAAGGAACAATACGAAGACAAGATCAGAACTCTGCTTTGATACCATGTCAAAATTCTTAAGACTTCAAATTCTTCTGCTTCATTCATTTTTCTTTCATTTATTCTTTACCTCTTCAATTGAGGTGTATAAATACACAATTCATAACAGACTACTGTTACACACTTAAAACAAATACCGTTATAAACTTAAAGCAAATACCATTACACACTTAAAGCAAATACCGTTACACACAAACTTTCAAATTTAAACTTCCTAATCTAACAAGAACATAGCTTTCCTCTTCTCCAAGTCGCAAAATAATGGCTCTTATTTGCCCCCTCTTTTGTTCCCCTTTTATAAAAAGATTCATGGGCCATTTTATAAAAAGCGAGCAAACCAGCGAGGAGAAAACTAAAAATTAAATGATTTTGGTACCCTACTCGATAGGATGCTCCCTGTAGCGAGCAACATAGCGAGTAAAAACAATATTCTCGCTAGAGTTGCTCGTCGTGAAAACGCTCCATTGACTTCCGCTTGGCTTGAGTCTTGTCTTCCTCCAACTTCCTTGATCCCTTAATACTCTGATATAGTAATTTTAACTTGAAACCGATATATTTTTAGTCAGTATCTTACCAAGCACGAAAACTCAAAAAGTGTTTTGTATCTAATAATATTTACTATGTCTTTGACATTATTTAACAATATTTCGCATACTTGTTGCCCTAAAAACATAATATAATTGACCCTTAACAAATCTTTTCCGTATTTAATCATTGTTGTCCCAAGCAATAGACTCATTTAAGAATATAGGAGATGCAAAAGTGTAGCTTTCTATGCTCTATGAATCATCAATAAAGAGACACACAATGATTCAATCCATAGTGATCACACTTAAAAATGACAATAAAAACTCTAAAAACAAGCATCCAATCAAGCAGTTTTCAAAAGCAAATAAGTCAAAAACTACAATAAGAGATCTATCAAGAAGACATAAATAATTGAACCTATACACACCTCTAACTGGAATCAATGACTATCCCCACACAATAACACAAAACTTTTCAGTGTGCCTTTTTCTCATCCGCACACTTCTTGGGAAAACTTCCAGGAGGTCACCCATCCCAGAGTTACTGCACGTCAAGCACGCTTAACTATGGAGATCTTCTGTTTCGGGCTACCGAAAAATAGATGCATCTTATTAGTATAGGTAGTACCAATTAATTCTTATAAGCTATCCTCAAATGTGCAATCTCATACATGCACAACCTTTGGAATCTCTCTTTTCGGGTGTCGATTGGATTCATTCATGTAAACCCCCACATAAGACAAAACACATAGAAAAGAATCCTAATTTATTTCAACACATACAGGCTTTTTCCTAGAAAGTGCCCTGATACCATAAAACGTAACACCCTGTGTGCACCCGGTGTATTAACATACAAATGGTGATGGCACAGCTAAATAAATGCGGAAGCTAACTTTTTATTTTCAATTATGACGTCATTATTATTATCCACGTTGATTACTTATTTCTTTTCCTAACCATTGCTTGTATGTAAATTGCAATAAAGAATTAACTGAACAACCTCCTGACATAATAACTATATATCTAGTCATAGAACTACAACACGTAGACCAGACAATAATCCCGATACATTATACTACTCAAGTCTAAATAAACATAGTCAAAAAAATATGGCATGGACAACCCCCATGCTCATCAATAAGGCAACAAAGCCAAATCAAGTCTCAAATCAAATAACATGGTAATGAAAATAAAGAATAACCACTAATCAGGCATATCAGCAGTCAACATGCATAATCAACTCAGCTTCGGCCTCCTGCCGCCAGAGATATCAACCCCCGAGGTACCTATACCCAAAATATGCCCTAACACGGGGTGAGATCTCTAAAAAGAAATCTCAGTAAGACAAGAGGTCCTCAAGGATCTCTCCACCCCAAGCTCACTTACATATTCAATATAAGTTCAAAAGCAGTATAACAGTATAAGTTCCAAATCTGTGCATTGCAGTATATATCCATGTCATGTGTGTATGCATCCTACTGGCCAGAGAGTAAAAATTTAGGGATTACATACGTCTACAACCTATAGTATAACGAACACCGCTTGTACCTCACCCACAGATTCACCATCTTGTATGTCTCCACATACTCAGGCTTACCGTCTAGGTAGTACACCACATACATATCATATGGCACTTGCACTCAATAAATAGCTCAATAGCATTTCAGTAATCATCACATAATTTCACAAAAACACATCATGCATATAAATTATCCCTCCATGAGGTATGGTGGAACCAACAATGGACAAAACTGAGGACACAAAAGCTTACCTCGCAAGCTAACAATCCCAAGTCAAAGGTCCACACCAGCCCAAGGTCCACAAACAGCGAAATCATAATCTGTTTAGACCAGCAATCATATCAATATTTATAATCTAAAAGTTCTTGACATAACGACAATGTTTCCTTTTTCGTTTCATGCCATTAGGCTTCTCCCAAACCTATAAGCCCTTAATCCAATTGATTCTGACTTAGTTCAATTATTACAGAGGTTCAACTTATCCAACATAGGGTCACTAAGCCGACCCCAACTTTCTGCTTGAGCC
>JAVKPL010015731.1:0-12911 GCA_032173675.1 Gastrolobium villosum
TATGAGAATCTCTTTTAGTGCTTATGGAATTAAATAGGTCCAGAGTATGCATGAAAAAACAAAAAATAGGCACAATATCTAATCTCAAAATATTAATTTGTATTTAATAATTTAGATAATAAATAACAAAATTATTGTTAATTTAAAATTTATATTAAATGAACGAAATCAAAAATAATTAACACGTAATGATGTTTGAAAATTCTTAAATTTTCAAATATGCTAAATTTATTGTTAAAAATAACAGACTATTGATTATTTCATCAATAATTACTGGTGACCTATTTTTGTGCTATATATGATTCAGATTTTTTTTTAAAACAAATAATCAATGTAACTTGTTATTTTGAGAGATCAGGTAGGCCTATGTTCTAATTGAAAAAAAAATATAAAAAAATTGATCATTTTAATTCCTTAGACTTTATCAAACATATGAATTTTTCGATGCAACCAGCTAAACACGAAAGAAAAAAAATAAAATAAATTTATCATTATTAAAAACGAATTTGGCATTTTCAAATTAAAGGAAAACAAATAATTAAATTAATTTTCTGAAATTTGGTAAACCAATCAATTGGAATTTGACCAAGTATTCCTACATATGTACTGGTAAAAATTATTTATTAAGTCGAAATTGGAAATATTAATTTGGCAAAACTTTCTCAAAGTTATTTATGATTTCAGAATTCAAAAACCTGATATTACAAGTAAAACTATGATATTTCAGGATTATATTTTATTTTAATGGGGAAGGATATTGTAACAACCAAGTTATGTTATTACCATGATACTACCAATCAATCTCACCATTAGATCGATTATGTTGATCCAACGGTTATATTTATTTCCATCTTTGTATGGTCATGATTTCTCAAATTTAATACTTTATATTTATTTCCACCTTTGTATAGTTATGATTTATCATATTTAGCTTTAACTTTAAATGTGCGGAATCATAACCATACAAATATGGAAATAAATATAACCGTTGGATCAACATAATTGATCTAATGATTAGATTGATTGGTAGTAACATGGTAGTAACACAACTTAGTTGTTTTTATATCTTTCCCTATTTTAATTAACACTAATTAATCATTACAAGATAAATTTGGAAGAAACAAAACGAAAAGATTCATGTAAGAATTTTTTTCGGAAGAAAAAAATAATTTCGGTAATAATAGAGATATATATATATATATATATATATATATATTTTTGGTAATCATAATATATATTTTGATTTGGACTTTTTGACCGTTTTATTATAAAAAAATTCTTGAAATATAATGACTTGAAGATTATTTCTCAATTAGTATCTAATGATTTTGATGATTTATATAATAATTTTACCCTTAAATGAAACTTTAAATGCAATTTTCAAAAATAAGATTTCTAATTTTTTCAAATAAAAAATATGTAAACCTTAAATATCTTAATATATTATGTAATGCAATTTTAATCTAAATCTTTGACAAAGAATATTTTATTTCTTTTACATAAAATCTAAAAAAATAAAATCTATCATAAACTTTACTTAATCCCATGTTTTTCTCTCTCTCTATAATATCTTTCATATCTTCTCTAATCTTTATGCAATGTACAATTATCTTGAATATTGATCTCATGCTTTTCTCTCTCTTGATGATATCTTTCATACCTTCTTCAATCTTCAATTATCTAGAATATTATTTCAAATTAGAATAAATATTATTCTGAAATCTCAAACAATCAGTTCATTAGTAATTTAAAGACAATAAAATATTATCACTTGGTGGAGATTGTATGTAACGGTATATTAACTATGTAACGATATATTAACTATATAACGGTATATTAGCCATTATGAGAATATCTTTTGTAACCGTAGATAGGGTGTTTATTTTTGTAACCGTAGATAGGGTGTTTAGATAAGATAGTTAATATACCGTTACATAGCTAATATACCGTTACATACAATCTCCAACATCACTTAAATTAACATCAAATTAATTATAATCATCAAAACATATTTTCAATCAATTAATCAATTGGGTATCTCCAAAAAAAAAAAATTCAATTAAACAATTGGAGTATAACAAATATCCACCAAGGTACTCTTCAAATCCGTTTTCTCTCATCAACTTTGTTGTTTACTTTATGCTTTTGGTATTTGATGTTGAGGATCTCAATTTAAACGGCCTCCTTTCATCTATGAGAATCCCTTTTAGTGCTTATGGAATTAAATAGGTCCAGAGTATGCATGAAAAAACAAAAATAGGTACAATATTTAATCTCAAAATATTAATTTGTATTTAATAATTTAGATAATAAATAACAAAATTATTGTTAATTTAAAATTTATATTAAATAAACGAAATCAAAAATAATTAACACGTAATGATGTTTGAAAATTCTTAAATTTTCAAATATGCTAAATTTATTGTTAAAAATAATAGACTATTGATTATTTCATCAATAATTACTGGTGACCTATTTTTGTGCTATATATGATTCTGATTTTTTTTAAACAAATAATCAATATAACTTGTTATTTTGAGAAATCAGGTATGCCTATGTTCTAATTGAAAAAAAAAAATTAAAAAAATTGATCAATTTAATTCCTTAGACTTTATCAAACATATGAATTTTTCGATGCAACCAGCCATACACGAAAGAAAAAAATTAAAATTAATTTATCATTATTAAAAACGAATTTGGCATTTTCAAATTAAAGGAAAACAAATAATTAAATTAATTGTCTGAAATTTGGGAAACCAATCAATTGGATAAAATTAAGGAAACAAAATTAATTAAATCAATTATCCAATAAAATTGAGATTTGATGAGGGTTGGATAAACGTTTAATGTGGAGTGTCAGTCTTATTTTTAATAGATTTAATTTTGTGGTCAGTTTAATTTTTAATGGGTTTAAATATTCAGATTTATGTTTTTAAGTTTCTGAAGTTATATGTGACAGTTATGGTGTTAAGTGTCTTTATTGTGGAGTTATGTGAGACTGTTATGATATTAATTATTTTTATTGTGGAGTTACAATTTTTGTATTTTGGCCTATAAATAGGTCATTTGTATTTCATATCAAATAAGTCGTGCCCCTCTTTCGTATCTCTTATTGTCAACGTGATCATTATCTTACGTACTGGAGGAAACTATGGTAAAGATGAGAAAACTACTTCAAAGCTTTTGTTGCATAGCAATGCCACTACCTGATTTTCACAAGAAAAGAGAAGCTTCAAAGAGAAAGACAAGGAAGGTATATTTTCTCATATGTTTACAAATATTGAAGATGGTCAACCATGTAGTAGCAATAAGGTTGCTTGTTGTGACCGGAAAGTCACGGAATTGAGTCTAAGAAATAACCTATTTGTAATATTCTAACGATAAAATTATATAAAATTGACTCTCATCTCTATCCTTGCAAATTTGGGAACCTTATGCACCAGGATTTACCCTTTAGGTGGTGTTTGGTTGGGATAGTTTTCAGCGGATATTTATGTTTCTCAAGTATGACTTTTAGAAACACCATGTTTGTTTCAACATAATTTCTCAAAAAACCCATCTATCCAGGAAGTATGGATTTATGAGAAACATAGATATTCTCACTGTTCAAAAACCCAATTTGAAGGTGGGATTTTTCGGAAAACCGGTTATCTCACTCTTAATGCACTGTTGATTTCATAAAGTTACATAATTTTCCCAGTAAAGTTTTCTCCCACCAAACAATTTTTTTTTTTACTTTTTTCTATCTATTTCACTTTATCTCACTTTCCAATCACTTCTCTATCTATTATATTTTCCTACTATTCCAAAAAAATTTCCCATACCAAACGCCCCCTTATTTATTTTGCTAATAATAATTCAAGCTATTTATTTTAAATTTATTTTGCCAATAATATCAAAATTGAATTTGAAACGTGGATTATAGCTTCGTTGGTTCTTTTGTTGCCAACTATGGTTTGGTTCTTAGTCACAACACAACATAGACCAAATCCAACAACCAACACTTGTTCTTCTACCACCACTATTCCCAAAGCTTACCCTATCACTGGTTCTGTGTTCTCCATTCTCTCCAAAGATGAAAAAACAACACTCGTTATCGATTTACAAGACATTCTACAACGCTTCACCTTCGATAACATGTGCAAAATTGCTTTCGGCTTCAATAACATAGATCTGATAAATTTAATTTCTTAAAAAACAAGTCGTTACCAATTCTCCTCAACAGCCAAAAGTTGATATAAGTTTAATTGCTGATTGATTTCTTGCAGGATCCGCTGACACCCCATGAGTCACCCCAAGATTTCTGTTATGCCTCTGGCATTTCCAATGAAGCCAACAAGGTCAGTTCATTCATTTAGCACTCACTTCTGTTTCCAAGATTTTCTACTATTGGATCCTTGGATTATGTGAAACGGTATTTTCCTTGTTTTACTTCATAAAATCCTTCATTTTTCATCTTGTTAATGAACAACAGGATAAAAGAGAAAAAAATAATAACAATTCAGTTGTTCATTTTTGTTTTCACTTGTTTAATTGCTATGCTATTACAGCTTGTTACTCTTTTTGATGAGTGGGTTTCAATAACACAGTGTACCTTAAACTTTCTTTTCTTGTTTGTTTTTTGGGCGGTTGCCATTAGTTATGATTAGACCTTTTCATTCACTATGATTCTATGGAGGTTCACCTTGAAAAACCTGTGAAACTTTTGAATTTCAGAGCAATCCTATTCTTGCACGTGAAGGATCAATCTCACTTAGGTGGTACTTATCTGAAGAGTCACTGGCATGCGAGAAATGGTCTCCTCTCTCTCACAACCACTATGTTGAAGAGGCAGAGAGGGTTTCACAACGTGGTTCCGTTGCACAGAAGAAAGCTTTCCTTGAAGCTCACTTCAAGAAACTTGCTGCACAAAAAGCTGCTGCTTTGCATGAACAAGCAAACAGTGCCACACAGACATATCAAGATCATGAGGCATTAGTAGTTGATAACACCCATAATTCACAACTGAAAAGTCCAAAATCTGAACTTTCTATCAGTGAAGAAAATGCAAAGGTTTTACCTCAAAGTAACAAGGTGGAAGGAGCTCAATTGGAGATAGAACACCAAGCTTTTGTAGGGAGTTCAATGTTGGTTAAAATGCAAGACCAGCTTGAAAATGTTGATAACTGTAAGGACCTAAGTGAAAATGCTAGTGCAACACCACCAAGGCACACACTGACGGTAAATTCTATTGAATTTTGTTGCCGGATTTTTTTTTAGCAGTGTGTCCATTGGTGGTGTTGCACTAGCATTTTCACTTAGGTCCTTACAGTTATCAACATCTTCAAGCTGGTTTTGCATTTTAACCAACATTCAACTCCCTACAAAAGCTTGGTGTTCTATCTCCAGTTGAGCTCCTTCCACCTTGTTACTTTGAGGTAAAACCTTTGCATTTTCTTCACTGATAGAAATTTCAGATTTTGTACTTTTCAGTTGTGAATTATGGGTGTTATCAACTACTAATGCCTCATGATCTTGATCTGTCTGTGTGGCACTATTTGCTTGTTCATGGAAAGCAACAGATTTTTGTGCAGCAAGTTTCTTGAAGTGAGCTTCAAGGAAAGCTTTCTTCTGTGCAACTGAGCCACGTTGTGAAACCCTCTCTGCCTCTTCAACATAGTGGTTGTGAGAGAGAGGAGACCATTTCTCGCATGCCAGTGACTCTTCGGATAAGTACCACCTAAGTGAGATTGATCCTTCACGTGCAAGAATTGGATTGCTCTGAAATTCAAAAGTTTCACAGGTTTTTCAAGGTGAACCTCCATAGAGTCATAGTGAATGAAAAGGTCTAATCATAACTAATGGCAACCGCCCAAAAAACAAACAAGAAAAGAAAGTTTAAGGTACACTATGTTATTGAAACCCAACTCATCAAAAAGAGTAACAAGCAGTAATAGCATAGCAATTAAACAAGTGAAAACAAAAATGAACAACTGAATTGTTATTATTTTTTTCTCTTTTATCGTGTTGTTCATTAACAAGATGAAAAATGAAGGATTTTATGAAGTAAAACAAGGAAAATACCGTTTCACAGAAGTGAGTGCTAAATGAATGAACTGACCTTGTTGGCTTCATTGGAAATGCCAGAGGCGTAACAGAAATCATAGGGTGACTCATGGGGTGTCAGCGGATCCTGCAAGAAATCAATCAGCAATTAAACTTATATCAACTTTTGGCTGTTGAGGAGAATTGGTAACAACTTGTTAACGTGAATCGGCAAGTGTACCGAATCGCGCAAGTAATACAATGATAAGTCAAAGTTCGTATCCACAGAGAGTGTGTTTAAATCAATTAAAATCTTCTTTTTAAGATTAAATCTTCCAAGAAGTTTTGACACGAATGTCAGGATTGTGTGGAATTTTGATTTGTAAAATAAAAAGACTTGTTTTTGTTCTTTTTGAAAATAAAGAACTAATATAAGGGTTTGAATATGTGAGAAAAACGCTGCAGTTAGAGAACACTCACCAATGATCCCCACCTTTTACTCTGGATTAAGTTAAATATTAATATATAAATCGTGAAATTAGATAATTATCAGATAAAGGTATCAATAGTTAATTCTCAATCCCTTGAGGAATTAACCCTTTAATCTCATATAGAACCCTAATTCCTTGAGGTGCCCTATATGAGATCAAGCATAAAGATCGATAATTAAAACATCTACAATATGAATCATGTCTATGTCTAGATCATGTTCATACCGTCGTTCTATCCCCTTTCTGGATTAAAGACCTCAGATCCCTCTTGTTGGCCCTAATCCTCAGATTTATTATTACTTACTAGATTGATCGGATCTAATAATAACAATAACAATACGATCAGAATAGAACAAAATTCAAAGGATAAATATATCAATAAAAACTCAATCCATTGTATCAGGGGTTCACAAGGGTTCGTGACCCTAACTACAGCAAAGAGGTTCTAGCCAACCATTATCATGGCTAGAATCCAATGTTCAAATGAAAACATAAAATAGAAGAGAAGGAGATGAAGAAGAAGATCCGTGGAAGAATCCTCCTGAGCGCAGCCGTCAACCTCCTTCTGAATTGTGTGGAATGGTGTAGCCTCCTCTGAATGTGTGGAGGGGACCCCTTTAAATAGCAGCCAATTAGGGTTTCCGCACAAATTACGAAAATATCCTTCTAATGAAAACATAACGTTAAAATTAAATTACACTTATTACAGAAACGGAAGAATTAAATTACACTTTATTACAAAAACGTATAACGGAAATATTAAATTAAATCAGATTTGAATTCAGATTTTGAATTCAAATTCTGAATTCAATAGTGGTGCGATCCTCTAGCACCTTTTTCGATCTCTCGCGCGGTCTTCCCTTCTTTGTTTTTCAAATTTTGAATTTCTTCACCTCTTAACCTATAAAAATATAGAAAAATCAGTGAAAGTGTGTCTGAACATGGATTGTTAATAATTCATTAAAAATAATAACCTTTATTACTGAATTACTGTCAAATCCTTATTCTTTTTACTCTGAAATATCTATATGATGAAGGCATATCAAACAATTCCCAGATTTAGATATTGCTGTCCCCAGCAATAAATAAGATCAAACATTAGGCAGCAATGATAAGACCTGTGAGAAGAATGTATGTCACTAATGCATTTTCCTACATTGAAGAGATTCAAAGTCATAATGCTATGCATGAATGAATTCAAAGTTGAGAATTTCAGTAATCAATTTCTTGCATAAGGAATTAGAATCTAGCTTGATCACTCCTTACGAAGATAATCACTGCACTTTTCACTCTTGTATATTGGGTTTAAACTCTCATTCCATCAGTGCAATAAGACTACCATAGGCTTGATCCTATTCTCAAGTTCCCAAGAATGAGGAATATGTAACACATGCATAATTAGATCTAAAGGTCTTTGCAAGGTTGTAACTTGGCTTAGGCTAAGGTATGAATATTTGGGAAAGTGACTAATTTTTACTGTATATGAGATTGAAACACAACTAGTTGTTCACGCTCAAACACAATTACTCTTTTCCTTTCTATTCATACTCTCCCTTCTCTTTGTTGTCTTCTTTTCTTGACCTTTTCATGCTTTTTCCGTTGCTATGCAACTTTTCATTTTGTTCTTTTTCTCTATGGTCTCAGCTTTTGTTTTTGCCATCACTTTAACTTCTGTGAACTTTTTCCTTGAATTTTCTATAATCAGTGCTTCAATCTCATTCAAGGTATGTCAAAAAGAAGTCAAGTGTCTTATGGTTGAAAACAATACGCTAAGGCTCAAAGGGGCTAGCAAATGGGAATTTTTTTTATTTTTTATTTTTTTTTAGGACAGTTATTTGGCCAAGTAGTTAACAAGAAAGAATTGCCTTTATCATTTCAGATCATGCATGCATTACAGAGAAACAGATCAAGTTCTAGAGTATTATCACAGTGAGGTCTCTCTACAAAGAAAATTTACTGTATAGGCTCAAACCTCACGGCTGTGCAATCAAACTAGAATCTAAATTCCCTTTATCATCACATATCAACTGTAACTCTCAACAAAGAATTCAATCAAACGAGCAATAATAACTCTTATTCTTCAATGCATTACTCATACATTTATTTATTATGACTTCTCACACAGTATCCTATATGCTCTCTAAGATTTAATCATCTTATTGCGTGAGTAGCTAACATAGATAACACAAATCCAGGTATGTTGCTCAGAGAATATCAAAACAGAAATAACAAAAGAAATTAAGACAGATAGGTTTAGAAATCTCCCTTGATTCAGAAATTTTTTTCCCTGTTCTACGCTTGAAGCGTAGACCCTCTGCCTCTGACCTTCCGAATTCCAATCCCACGCTTCAAGCGTAGGGTTCTACGCTTGAAGCGTAGGACTACTGACCTCTTAAATTTCCTGCGCTGATAGCGTAGGTTCCTACGCTTGGAGCGCTCAGCCTCTGTTTACTCACCTTTTCTACGCTCGAAGCGTAGGGTTCTACGCTTGGAGCGTAGACCCACTGTTCCTTTTGATCTGCTCTACGCTTGAAGCGTAGAGTTCTACGCTTCAAGCGTAGACTCACTGGATTTTTCTCTTTTCCAATTTTTTTTTTTTTTTTTTTTTTTTTTTTTTTTTTAATGATATAGCACACAAAATAACTATAAAAATACTAAGAAAATGAAAAGAGTTAGGATATCTCCCCTGATAGAAGAATTGCAGTTCTAAGGCACAAGCCCACCATTCCCAGATTTAGAGCATTGCTGTCCTCAGCAATAATTAAACCACAAGAAGGAAAACCTGCACAATGGAACAAACAGTGGCATATAGAAGAGACTATAATGCGCACATTAAAACATCAGAGAAAAATATACTAACTAAAATACAAAACAGAAAAATAAACTAATGTACAAAAATCTCCGTCAGCAAGGAGATAAAGTCAAACCTCCATGTCATCCCACTTAGCAGCGTGGGATGACTCAACAAATGGAGGATCTGGTGGTATTGGCTGCCTTGGTGTTTGGAGCCACCATTCCCAGATTTGGCCCAAACCATGGAGCCATGTTAGAAACTCTTTGAAGCTTTGATTCTTCTGAGAGATAGAATCTCTATGTCTCTTGTCAAACTTTAGCTTCTGGTGTCTCTTCCAATTCTTATTAAAGAGTTTGATCACCTCCTTTCTCACTACCTTCTTCATTGTAGGATGACTCCTCCCTTGGGGTTTCTTCTCATGTTTGCCATCATCCTCATTTAGAATTTTATTGGTATGAGCAGAGGGATCTTTGTCTTTCAATTCAGTCTTTTCTTCCTTCAGTGCTTCAGTCACTACCTTGTTACACAAGAAGATATCTCTTAAAGTTTTAGGAGACTCCTTCAACTCCACCTTCGTGGCACCATTTTCATCATCTGCTTTTCTAGAAACTTCAACCGCTACACTTTGCTTTTCCTTTAAGATTTCCAGACTAAAACAATCATCTTTGTGAGAAGACTGTTTTAAAGAATCAAAGACATTGATGGTAACGGTCTCATCATTCATCCTTAGTTCAAGCTTCCCGTTTTCAACATCAATCATTGCACGGGCTGTGGCTAGGAAAGGTCTACCCAATATGAGAGGCATTTCATTTTCTACCTCCATATCAAGCACAATAAAATCAGCCGGAAAGATGAACTTGTCAATTTTTACAAGGACATCTTCGACTATACCACTTGGCTTCCTTAAGGATCTATCAGCAAGTTGTAAAGATGCTTGAGTAGGCTTCAACTCGGTAATCCCCAAGGAATTGTAAACAGAAAGAGGCATCAGATTAATGCTAGCCCCAAGATCACACAATGCCCGACTGATTTTTGTGTTCCCAATTTCAATAGGGATATTGAAGCTCCCTGGATCATTACGCTTAGGCGGGACCTTCTTGGTAATAATAGCACTACACTCCTCAGTAAGTGCAACTGTTTGACACTCTTGTAGCTTATGCTTCCTGGAAAGGAGATCCTTCATGAATTTTGCATAGTTTGGCATATTAGCCAATGCTTCAGCAAACGGGATGTTCACATGCAATTTCTTGAAAAGATCAAGAAATCTGTCATAACTTTTTGCTTTTAATTCTGGCTTCAACCTTCCAGGATAAGGTGCCATTTTCATAAGATACTCTTCACTAAGTTCAAATTTTTCTTTTGGAAGAGTAGCTGGCTCCTTCACATCATCAGTCGGTTTCAATATTTCAGGAGATTTTTCAGTTTCTTCTTCAGATTTCTCCTCCTGTTCAACCTTCTCTTCCTCTTCTATAGGTTTTGGTGGGGATGATACCACTTTCCCACTTCTAGTTATAACTGCCATACAATTTTCCTTGGGATTGGTAGTAGTGTTACCAGGAAAGGTACCTGGAGCTCTATCAGATAACTGTTGGGCAAGTTGACCAATCTGATATTCCAGGTTCTTGATTGAAGCTTTTGTGTTCCTGGACTCAGCTCTACTTTCCTCAATGAAAGCATTGGTACTTCTTTGATTAGCCTTACTCTCTTCCATGAAAGCGTTAGTACTTTGTGCTAATGTTCCTACTAAACGCTCCAGGTCGGAAGGCTCTCTTTTTGGAATAGGTGGTGGTTTTAGATAGTTGTCTGATGTCATATCTAAACCAGTACCTTGATAACTTTTCCTTTGGTAATTATTACCACCAGCAGAATTATTTTGATTTCTTGAGAAATTTTGCTGATTAGGGCGCTGATCATACCAAATACCATTTACCTGGAATTGTTGAGTAGAATCTGAAGACATCAATGTAGGACAAGCATTGGTGTCATGATCTTCATGACAATATTCACAGTCAAGAACAACTGCACTTGCTTGAACTTTAGAAAGCTGCATCCTTTCAAACTTTGCATGCAGATTGGACATTTGTTGTGATAACAATTTTTGTTCTGCCAGCATTGCACTATTATCATTGATTGGCACTGCTTCCCTTCTTCCTGTCCTTGTAGATGTTTCATTCTCATTTTTAGCTAACTTGTCAATCAGATGATATGACTCTGAAGCTAGCTTATCACCCAAAGAACCGCCTGCTGCAGTATTAATGACCAGTTTCGTCTCCGGTAAACAACCATTGAAAAAGATTCTCACTTGGTCCCCTTGAGATAGGTTATAATGAGGAACCTTTCTCATGAGGGCCTTGAATCTATTCCAAGAAGCGCAGATGGTCTCTCCAAATTGTTGTTTGAAGGAGGTGATATCATTCACCATGTTGTTGTATTTCTCCATGGGGAAGAACTCTGCAAAGAATTTTTCAGACAAGTTTTCCCAAGAAATGATGCTATCAGCAGGTTGTCTTTCCACCCAATCAAGAGCTTTTCCCTTAACAGAAAAAGGAAAAAGTCTCAATCGTATTGCATCATCAGAAACATGTGGAGGTTTTGTAGAGTCACAGATTCGTAAAAATCTGTCAACGAATCTGTGAGGATCTTCATTGTCCTCTCCTCCATACTTTTCTCTCTCGGCCCTGAATGATGTTGGCCTTGAGCTCCCATTGATTGTTCCCAAGTTCTGGTGGAACAATTCCAGCATTGGGCCTGTTAAAGATAGGCGTGAGGATGGTGTTCATCCTAGGATCAGCATTCTGATTAGGAGCAGCCATCTCTAGGGTTTCAGCTACTGGAATGGGAGTTGTCTGTGCCCTTTTTCTTTCCTTCTCTCTTTGAGCAATTCGTTCGCTTCTCCTTAGAAAAGCACTGCTTTGCATACAACTTCAGAGAAAAGATTAGTAGCACAGATTCAAAACAAAAATAAAATTAAAAATAAAATAAAAACAATTTAATCTTTAAAATCAAGATTAATTGATTTTAGAAAAACACTCCCCGGCAACGTTTGACACGAATGTCAGGATTGTGTGGAATTTGATTTGTAAAATAAAAAGACTTGTTTTTGTTCTTTTTGAAAATAAAGAACTAATATAAGGGTTTGAATATGTGAGAAAAACGCTGCATTTAGAGAACACTCACCAATGATCCCCACCTTTTACTCTGGATTAAGTTAAATATTAATATATAAATCGTGAAATTAGATAATTATCAGATAAAGGTATCAATAGTTAATTCTCAATCCCTTGAGGAATTAACCCTTAATCAAAGGATAAATATATCAATAAAAACTCAATCCATTGTATCAGGGGTTCACAAGGGTTCGTGACCCTAACTACAGCAAAGAGGTTCTAGCCAACCATTATCATGGCTAGAATCCAATGTTCAAATGAAAACATAAAATAGAAGAGAAGGAGATGAAGAAGAAGAATCCGTGGAAGAATCCTCCTGTCCGCAGCCGTCGACCTCCTTCTGAATTGTGTGGAATGGTGTAGCCTCCTCTGAATGTGTGGAGGGAACCCCTTTAAATAGCAGCCAATTAGGGTTTCCGCACAAATTAGGATGGC